>BRDA01006740.1:0-49617 GCA_036984385.1 Crenuchus spilurus
CGGAGCACTTTTATGAATACGAGTACAAGTACACGCACGTGGTATCGGACAGATACCCGATGCTGGTATCGGTATCGGTGCATCCCTAGATTTTATTGTTGCTCACTGAAATAAATTTTCTGTTGCCATGAAATCCTCAATATTACAGCACATTCTTGTAACTTAAGCTATTTTAAACCCCAGTTTGTGAGTGATTACTTAGCCTGACTGAAAAAATCTGAAATCTGAATTCTTACTGTGTGAAAGTTTCTGACTTCAGTTTGATTGTTTTGTGTTCAGCCATTGTCATAGGCAGCATAGTGCCTTAGTTGTAAGCATGGCTGACTCTCAATGATAAAGTCATGGATTCAAGTCCCCATCTTATCAAAGCTTTAATTTCATTATTGTTCACAGTAGTGTTCTGAAATGAATCATCTCATGCCAAGAAAGCCTTATAATTAGACCTTATTCTTGCAACTTAAGCCATTTTAAGCCTCAGTTTGCAAGTAACTACTTTGTACTTAGACTGCAGTGAAAAGATCTGAAATCTGATCTTCTTTCTGCATGAAGATTTCTGCCATCTGTTTGATTGTATTTTGTTCACCTATTTTCATAGTCAGCATGGTGGCTTAGTGGTAATCATGGTGGACTCTCAGCAAGGAGGTATTGGGTTCAATTCATCTGAGCAAAGTTTGTGTTTTATGTATTTATGTGTTTGACTCTCAGCAATGAGGTCTAATGCTATGAAGGCTTAGTATTAGACCATATTCTTGCAACTTAAGCTATTATATGCCTCATTTTGTGAGGACCCCATAAATTGCCGCATGCGGCTATATTTATTATTATCTCTGGATTTTTGCCCAATCTGGACATACATAGTGTTTTTACTATCTCCTGAGTCTACCTGTAAATAATTATCAAAAACATGTCTTATAAATGTGTGACAACTTCTAGCATAGGCCTGAAACTAGTGTGTTAAGCAAACCTAGCCCTGATAATGATAGGGCCTCCTTGCTCAATGAAATTTTCTGAAAAATGTTGAAATTGCATGATAGTTTCTACCTGAGGCTTGAATTTTACATTTTAAGCCTCATATTGCAAGTTATTTCTTATTGTACCATGAAAAGTTCTGAAATATGTGGTCTTACTATATGAAAATGCCTTCTTTCAGTCTGAGTATTGTGTGTTCTGCCTCTTTCACAGAAATCCTTGGGGTGTAGTGGTAAACATGATTGACTCTCAGTGACAAGATTTTGGGTTCAAGACCACATCTGAGCAAAGTTTTGATTTTATTTTTGCTCAGTGCAAAATTCTGCAATGAACCTTCTGATGTCATGAAAGCCAAAGTAGTCCAAGGATTTTTACATATTTTATGTTGTCACATCCAGAAGACTATTAAAATGTATAATTATCAAAAAATATTGACATTTCCATACAAGATAGCCACCATATGCAAAGTAGTTTGACCGATTCAGTGCTTTTCAGTGATTTCTCATCAACGCTTATGAATATTTTGATGCAACTTCAAACACTTACTCTGAACATGATTCTATTAAAAAATGTTCAGAGTTGGTGAAATTTGGCCAATGGGAGGTGCTATTCATAAAAATCAGGTATATCTTCATCTGCTTTTGAAATTCTCATGGAAATTGGGATAATTCTTGTTCAGTGCATTGGTACAAACAAAAATGTCAAAAGAATCTGTTTTAAAATGTAAAATGTTCTTGCTTATTGTAAATTTTTGAAATATGGACTTTACGAACGAGTCTCTGGATTTTTGCCCAATCTGGACATACATGGTATTTTTACAATCTCTTGAGTCCAACTGTAAATAATTATAAAAAAAATGTGTCTTGCAAATGTGTGACAACTTCTAGGAACTCGGAAACTTGTGTGTTAAGCAAATTTAGCCCTAATATTGAGAGGGCCTCCTTATTGCTCAATGAAATTTTCTAAAAAATGTTGAAATTGCATAATAGTTTCTACCTGAAGTCTGATTTTTACATTTT
The DNA here is from genome assembly GCA_036984385.1 of Crenuchus spilurus. Classification (NCBI taxonomy): domain Eukaryota; kingdom Metazoa; phylum Chordata; class Actinopteri; order Characiformes; family Crenuchidae; genus Crenuchus; species Crenuchus spilurus. The sequence continues at coordinate 1,989 of BRDA01006740.1, forward strand.
AAACCTCATATTGTGAGTGATTCCGTATTGCGCCATGAACATCTCAAAATGTGTATTCTTACTGCATGAAAATATCTTCTTTCAATTTGAGTATTGTGTGTTCTACTTTTTTGAAAAGCATGGTGGCTTAGAGGTTAGTACAGCTCATGCCCAGTGTAAAGGTTATGGGTTCAAGTCCACATTGGAGCAATTTTTTAAATTTTATTTTTAATGACTGCATTGATCTGAATTATGTTCTACCTGCATGACATTTTCTAACTTTAAGATTTAACTCTAAGATTCTTACATTTTAAGTGAATTTAAACCTCATATTGTGAGTGATTCCTTATTGTGCGCCATGAAAACTTCAGAAAAATGTATTTTTACTGCATGAAAATTTCTTCTTTCAGTTTGAGTATTATGTGTTCAGCAGCTTTAACAAGATGCATAGTGGCCAAGTGGTAAGTGTAATTCACTTTTAGTGACAAAGTCATGGGTTCAAGGCAACTTCTGAGAAAAGCTTCGAATTTATTTTTGCTCAATGTGATAATCTGAAATTAACCTTCTGATTCTTGCAAATTTGGACATATTGCGAGGACCCCGTAAATTGCCGCTCACGGCTATATTTATTATTATTATTATTATTATTATTACAAACCGGATTCCAAAAAAGTTAGGACACTAAACAAATTGTGAATAAAAACTGAATGCAATGATGTGGAGATGGCAAATGTCAATATTTTATTCATAATAGAACATAGATGACAGATCAAAAGTTTAATCTGAGTAAATGTAATATTTTGAAGGAGAAATTTTACAGTGTCAACAAATCCCCAAAAAAGTTGGGACAAGTAGCGATAAGTGGCTGGAAAAAGGAAATTGAGCATATAACGAACAGCTGGAAGACCAATTAACACTAATTAGGTCAATTGACAACATGATTGGGTATAAAAAGAGCTTCTCAGAATATCAGTGTCTCTCTGAAGCCTAGATGGTAAGAGGATCACCAACTCCACCATTGTTGCGCAGAAATATAGTGCAGCAATACCAGAATGGTGTTACCCAGCGTAAAATAGCAAAGACTTTTAAGTTATCATCATCAACCGTGCATAACATCATCAAAAGATTCAGAGAATCTGGAACAATCGCTGTGCGTAAGGTCAGGGTCGTAAAACTCTACTGGATGCTCGTGATCTCCGGGCCCTTAAACGTCACTGCACCTCAAACAGGAATGCCACTGTCAAGGAAATAACAGAATGGGCTCAGGAATACTTCCAGAAAGCATTGTCAGTGAACACAATCCACTGTGCCATCCGCTGTTGCCAGCTGAAACTCTTTCATTTTCATTTTCTTTTATTCACAATTTGTTTAGTGTCCCAACTTTTTTGGAATCCGGTTTGTATCATTATTGTTATATCTATTTAGCACAATAAGTAATGCATTCTTATAGTATGACATTCATTTAGGGATAACAGTCAAAGAGGTGTCGCAGAGTGGAGTTTCCCCATCAAGTCCATTAATTTCATATAGCAGAACAAGAACCATGATAAATCTAGCCTAAATATCAAATATTTCAAATTTTCTGAGTAATGTATGCTTATTAATTTTTAAGTCATTTAGTTATTTTACTATATTAGCAGATAATTGCATATTTCAAGATAAAATCCTTTTTAAAAAATCTAAATTATCTGCCAATAGAGTGAGGTAATTTTACTCCAAAAAGTTAATTAAATTTAGTACAAAATGTCTATTGATATGTTAAATTGCCTTACAATTAAAATAGTCCCAACATCCTCAAAACGAAAAATATCAGAAATTTAATGTAGTGTGATATTTGAGGGAACCTTGGTCTACGTGTGCATGTATGTGTGTGTGTGTGTGTGTGTGTGTGTGTGTGTGTGTGTGTGTGTGTGTGTGTGTGTGTGTGTGTGTGTGTGTGTGTGTGTGTGTGTGTGGAGACTAAACTTTACTTCTCAACTGAAGGATTATTTGAGGAGGCAGGTTAATCCCAGTAACGACATCTAATCCTTAACAAAGTAAACATTACGACAAAGAGCGACAGGCGGGCAAGACAGACTGACTGAGCATACACAGAGACATGGCAGACTCAGCGGCTCAGTGGCACACACATTTAATTGCTTAATTATAGTGCACTTACTTTGTCTTTTATAGCATACTAGTCCATCTTCAAAAATTTGAATATCATGAAGTCTGTTTTCATCATTTAATTAAAAAACGTAAGCTTCAAATATATTTTATACTCATTATATGTAAAGTCACATTTCAAACCTTTTTGTTTTAATGTTGATACTACGTGAATAGTAATTTACTCAAATAAAATATTCTAATAATTTGAGATTCAAGATTTTGGATTTCCATGAGCTATAAGCCACATTCCTCAAGAGTAAAAGGAAAACCTTTAAAATACATCACTTTATGTGTAATGAATATAAAATTTGACATTTTATTCAGTTCAGGGGATCAAATTATGACAGTTTATGTACCTTTTTAAATTAAATTATGAACAACAATGAACTTTTCCCACAATATTCTAGTATTCTCATGTGGGACTGGATAGCACACAAACATGAAGACATTAATAGTAATTGTGAGTCATTATATGTTCAGTGAAATGCTTCATTTATTAATTATTTTTTCCATATGTCTTTTGTTCATCTGATATCCAGATACATCTGACTAAAATCTACAGGTGCTGGTCATAAAATTAGAATATCATGAAAAAGTTACTTATTAAGCATACAGACTTGGCACCTGCACACAGTGCCAAAGCTACCAGTACCTGGTATCATAGGGATCATGGTATCCCTGTTCTTAATTGGCCAGCAAACTCGCCTGACCTTAACCCCATAGAAAATTTATGGGGTATTGTGAAGAGGAAGATGCGATACGGCAGACCCAACAATTCAGAAAAGCTGAAGGCCAATATCAGAGCAACCTGGGCTCTCATAACACCTGAGCAGAGCCAAAGACTGATCGACTCCATGCCACACCACACTGCTGCAGTAATCCACGTCAAAGGAGCCCCAACTAAATATTGAGTGCTGTACACATTCATACTTTTGTTAGTTTAGACATTGTCTGTATATTGAGTTACTTTGAGGGAAGAATAAATTTACACTGTTATATAAGCTGCACACAGACTACTTTTCATTGTGTCAAAGTGTCATTTGTCAGTGTTGTCCCATAAAAAGATATACTTAAATATCTACAGAAACGTGAGGGGTGCACTCTTTGTGATACACTGTACACGTACTAAGTGGTCTGATCATAATCAGATTTCAACAGTTACACAGTAAATCTGCCAGTGTAAAATCAACACTATTAGAGTTAAATTAACACTGAGAGTGTTACATTTTGACATCCTCAGTGTTCATTTAACTCTAAAAGTGTTGATTTAACACTGACAGATTGACTGTGTATCTGATCATTCAGGTGGTTGCTATTGGACTAAGGCCTAGAAATCAGATTAAGAAATCTGATAAAGAGAGTTGGAATTGACCACAGTAACATGGGTTTTCAGTGCATGTATATTCTTCAGGGTTCATACATCTTTTACAAGGTAAAATTCAAGCACTTTCAAGGCCCATTTTCAGTTTTTTTCCAGCACCTTTCAGCTGTGGAAAATTAATTACGGTGATATCTCAAAACTGCGATTCAGAGATAATTAATATATATCGCAAAACTATTCTCCACACTTCACAGCGACTATGCTACTGAAAAAAAAATACTTAAGAAAGTAAAAAGCATAAATTATGCATTTATTGGTGTCAGTTTCCCACAATTTAAATACCAATGTTCTTCACCGCATGTTTATCTTATTCATTTGATTGAGCAGTTACTGTAGTATGTCAAATTTGGAGGTGAGTTGAGTGCATTTATACATACATATACTCAAAATTATTGTTTTGCTTTTTGTCACACTGCAAGAGATGGTATTATGTTTATGTCTGAAGGAAAAAATCCCCCCATGTAGGACCTGGATTTTGAAGTCTTTTCATCAGATTTTGATGCTTCTTTACTAAATATACTCAAAAACAGGAGGAAAGTGTTATTTACAATGTTTATTCTCAATACATTTATCATTAAGATTAAGGTGTTAGACATGGAGTGTAGTAAAACATGATAAGAAGTACAAACGCTATGCCCCTATCGCTAGCATTGTTGGCCTGTTGGGAGCACTGGCTAAAAGCCCTGTATTTTGTAATGCTAGCTATCTTAATGATAAATATATTGAGAATAAACATTGTAAATAACACTTTCAAAATTCAAAATAACACTTTCAAAATTTAAAATCCAGGGAGTGAATAGAGGTGGGCTACTTAAGTTCGTACTTGTTTTCATGTTTCATAAACACCCAAAGCCCATTTCACACAGTTCTCCTTTAAAATAATTTATTTCTCATATGCCAAGATGTATGTACAGTCCCTTGCAAATGGGTGACACTGGATTTTATTTAGGGGTATCAGAGTGCAGAGGGCTGAATACTAATGCGCAATACACTTTCCAGATTTGTATGTATTTAAAAATTGTGGAAAAATATCTATAAATTCCTCTCAGTTCACAATTACTTGCTACTTTGCATTGGCCTACTACACTAAATCCTAAAAAATACACTTAAGATTGTAAGTGTAAAGTGTGGAAAAGTTAAAGGGGAATTAATACTTTTTCTGTACATTTGTACTGTACATTTGTCTACTGTAGTAGAGAAAACTGGCTGATGACAACTCTGTAACTGTATACTGTAGTCTGATTTACTCAAGTTGGCTAAATGCAATGGTACGTTTTGCAGAGTAATGTTGATAGATGGTAAAAAAATTTCGTTATGTTCACTGCATATGCCATTAATGGTCGTGCAGTAACTGGCAGGCAACATTAGCGTTACCACATTTTATCACACAACATGCTTTGCAAAAATAAGCCTGCAAAACCGCCAGCTGGCAGTGTGCATAAATACACTAGCAGGCTAGCTAACACAGCCTCCCGTCATGTTATTGCTGTTATCACCGGCTCACTGTGTCTGCAAAGGAACACAGCACCAGGGTTGCCAGGTCCAACAAAAATATCCAGCCCAAAGTCAGTCTAAAACCCACCCTTCAGAAGCTTAAACTAGCCCAAAATATATGTCTGTCACACGTTTGAAGCAAATGGCAAAACAACTATAAGTGTACAACTTAGTATTTTGTTTATAAGGGATTTATTTTCAGTCCATCTTTTTCTTTTTCCCAGTCCTTGCAATACCGCCTCCAGAATTTCCCCATTTACCTGGCATATTAGTTAGTGACTGTTTTCTCTTTACTTTCTTTCTCTTTCTCTCTCTCTCTCTCTCTCTCTCTCATTTTCAGGCTAACTTTCCTTATAGTGTTACTGTATGTTCTCTTCATTGTTATTGTTGTATTCAAACGTCCTTATTGTTGACTTATACATGTCTGCCCACCGTGTTGAAATAATATCCAAGGCAACACCCACATGTTATTGTTTATTGGCGGCCACTGTAATTTTTAAAAGTAGCCAAAAAACGTACCCCACCACCCTTGAATTTTCACCCGCGACTGGATTTTCAAACAAGACCAATTTGGCATGAAAGTCGCAAACCTGGCATGTCTCAAATGAACTCTGAATCAGTTGGGAGTCGCTCCCCTTCACAGAGCCACTTTTCTTTATTTCACTCACTCTTCCTTTGTGGTAAAACTATGTTGCATCTGGGGGCAAAAAGAGCTGGTTCCTCATGAGCCAACTGCTCTTGGATTATGAGAAAGAACCAGAATTTGTTGTCACACATACGTGGAGCCTTTTTTTATTTTAAGCTCTGCAATTTTTTCTTTAAGCGAACTTATTTAGTCAGATAGTTATCTATTGTAAAGTAAATGCAGTTAGAATTTCAAGCATTTTCAAGCACTTTCTATAAAATTCAAGCATTTTCCAGGATTTCAAGCACCCGTACGAACCCTGATTCTTACTCTGATTTCATTCATTTTTCTCATTCTGTGCATGTGCAAAAACATTCCTGATGTTGTAGATAGATAGATAGTACTTTACAGATCCCTTTAGGTGGTTCCTTCAGGGAAATAAAGGAACATGCTGTGTAGCATGCTCTGGCCTCATTTGAATGCGGTGAGGTGATGAGGCTTACAGCAGGCTCATAGCGCTGAACTGCTGGATGTCCAAGTAGGGTGACCAGACAGTCACACATTTTCAATACTTTTCACGCGTCCCACAAATTGAGACGTTGTCCCGCATTGTTACTGATAGTCAGACTCGTTTTCAAAATGCGTGTTTTATAATCTGGCATTTCTCAAATGGCTGTGTGGGGAAAGCAGTGAGGGCTGTCATCAGGAGATTATGTGGTACTTTGTGTTGGTTTATCACTTAAAATCTCAATGAAATACATTTAAGCTTGTAGTTGTAAGGTGACAAAATGTGAAAAAGTTCAAGGGATGTGTAAATTTTTGAGCATGACTGTATATACATGCACACACGTTTTTATTTGCAGTCTGTTATGTGCCAAGTTATTTTAGACTACCTCGATGCACTGGTGTCCCACATTGTCCCACACAAACATAGTCTTTGTCCCACATCCGGTGAATTGGAATCTGGTCCCCCTATGTCCAAGTGGTTTTCGAAAAACCGAGTCGGCTACATAGACAATTGGTGAACATTTGAGGGCAAGCCTGGTAAATGGTGTCTACCCCACACAGGAGGGTGTTGCCTTGCTTTCACGCAACATAGCCCATAATCTTTTAGTTAGCAAGTGTAGTGTAAATAGTAAGTGAACTGCTAGAGTCAAGGCCAGGGCCAGGGCTGTCAGAAGAATTTGTAATGCAGGGGGGACACACTATTCAGGGGGTCTGGGGGTAATCCTCCAGAAATGTTTTAATGAAGAATATGTTATTTCCTACATTCTAATGTATTTTAACAGGTTGTTAAACATCTAATTTTACCTACATAAGTAAACACTTGATTCAATAACTATTTTAGGGGGGGCGCTAGTGAGCTCTAATGAAGTAGCACATTTTAACTTTGCTTTGTTCTCAACTTCTTTAAACTCTCTCAATACAAAACAATCAGAGTACAAATCAATATTGAAGTGTGTCTGAAGCTTTACTCACCATGTTGAAACCAAAGAAAGAAGATGATGGAAGCTATGAACATGCACTTGCTGTTGGAAAGGGAAATCATCCATCAACCACAAATATCATAGCAGCATTCAAATGCTCAGTGAAAAAGTGGACAATAACTTTGCACTAATTTCAAGTTCAGTTACTAATCTTCAAGAGATGGTAGTTGCAGTGAACAGTAGGGTAAGGTAATCTGAGCAAGATGTGGGTGATCATAATAAAGCCTGAAAGCCTGATGGACGGAGCTGTCCCTCAGCCAGCTGGTTTTAGCACAGAGTTTTTTAGTTCCCTGAGGGTAGCAGGCTGAAGAAGCTGTGAAGGGGGATAGTGGGATCATCAGCCATACAGAAGGCTTTTCGAGTGAGGCAGGTGCTGTGAATGTCCTGGAGGGAGGGAAAAGAGGTGCCGACAATCTTCTCAGCTGCTCTTACAATGTACTGGAGGGTATTGCGGCAGGATGCAGTGCAGTTGCCATACCACACAGTGATGCAGCTGGTCAGGATGCTCTCGATGGCTCCTCTGTAGAAGGTGCACATGATGGGGGTTGGGGCACTGGCTCTTCTTAGTTTGCAGAGGAAGTAGAGGTGCTGGTGAGCCTTCCTGGCTAGTGATGCAGAGTTTTTGCTCCATCACAGGTCCTCAGAGATATGCACGTGCAGAAACTACTGATCACCCTCTCCACAGCAGTGCCATTGATGATGAGAGGAGTGTGTTGGGTGTGCATTTTTCTAAAGTCCACAACAATCCCTTTTGTCTTATTGACATTCAGAGGGAGATTGTGACTACACCACAAGGCCAGGTGGTCCACCTCACTCCTGTAGTTTGTCTCGTTGTTACTGATGAGACCCACCACAGTTGTGTCATCTGCAAACTTGACAAAGAGATTGGAGTTGTGTGATGGTGTGCAGTCAATAGTGAGTCAATAGTGTGAACAGTAGAGGGCTCAGCAGACATCCATGGATGGTGTCAGTGTTTATTGTGATGGTGCTGGATGTGTTACTGCCAAACTGCACTGCCTGTGGTCTCCTGGTCAGGAAATCTAAGCTAGTTTCACAGTGAGCTGTTCAATCCCAGTCCATTTTGAGAAAGAGCTGTTGAGGGATGATTGTGTTGAATGATGAGCTGAAATCAATGAATAGCATTCTAACAGTCTTTTGTTTCTAGGTGGGTGAGGGCTGTGTGGAAGGAAGCGGAGATGGCATCATCGGTTGAGCAGTTTTTGACTTGGCTGAGGAGACCAAAGCTTTCATAAAGGAGAAGTCTGCTGGTAGACCCGGTGAGAGCGAATAGCCAGAGCTACAGCTAGTTTATCAGTATATAATGTGGAACTATTTCTGCTAATACACAGACTACAGTGTAACTTTATCTACAATGAGGTTATTTTTGATCACTGTACCACTTCATGTTGGTGTGTTGAGAGTTCATTGTATTAAACAAAGTGATAAGTTTTGGGAACTGAAGTGTAGTAATGATCTCCATGTGAGCCTAGAAGCCTATGAAAATTAAAGGGACCAAGGTTAAGAGCACTTTGTTTGGGAAAGTGATGATGGGTGGGATGGAGGTAATAAGGGGTGTTGTTAACAAATATATTTTTTCTTCTTTCTTTTTTGGAGGCTGTTCTAAGTCTGGTTGTTTGCATTTCTGTTTAAGTTAATGTACAGTGTCTTGAGCTTTGAAAATTCTAAAATAGCAGTTAAGTTAGTGTATGACATAGAAGACAGCAGGCTCAAAGCGGAGAACTGAATATTATTTAATGGAATGTTTGTGGTATGTCTAATTCTGTAAAAAAAAAAGGCAAAGTTTTTGTTCATCTTAAATCCCTATCTGCAGATATAATGTTCCTCCAAGAGACATATCTCACCACTTCAGATAAACCTAGGCTTTGTGCCTACTGTATGGGTCAGATCTATCAGTCCACATTTCACGGAAAATCTAGAGGGGTAACAATTTTGATTAAGAAATAAATTCCTTTTAATTATATCTCTGAACATGTAGATTCCAAAGGAAGGTATGTCATTGTTTCAGGATCAGTTCATTCTATTAGAGTTACACTGGTGAATGTATGTGGACCCAATATTGACAATTTCTTGTTCTTCAAAATGTTTTGAATACAATACCCTCTATTGACCAAACTAATGTAATAATAGTCATTGTCAAATCTAACACTCCCTCTTTCCCTGTACAATGCTTATATTACTCTAATTGAAGAAAGGTTGTAATGAAGAAGAGGCATCATCATACTGACCAATTTCTTTACTTCCTTTTGAAACAAAACTCATTGACAAATTTTAGCTAACCAACTATTCTAAACATTCAGAAGATTTAGTGGTACTATTTTTAGATGCTGAGAAAGTCTTCGACCAGGTCGAAGACAGTATATGATGCGACTATTACAGGAATTTGGTTTTGGTCCTATTTTTAATAGGGGACCAATTGGGGACCTATACATTGACAACTGCTTTTCCTCTTTCCAACAAAGATCCAGCCATGACCCATTTTAAATGTCCTGGCTGAGAGAAGGAGGTTGTCACTCAGGATTTTACGGTACATGGCTCCATCTATTCTCCCATTGATGCGGTGAAGTAGTCCTGTGTCCTTAAGCAGAGAAACACCCCCAAAACATATTGTTTCCACCTCCATGCTTGATAGTGGAGATGGTGTTCTTTGAGTCATAGTCAGCATTTATCTTTCTCCAAACATGGCGAGTTGAATTAATACCAAGCAGGGGGACCTTGCGGGCACTGCAGGATTTTAATTGATTATGGCATAATGTGTTACCAATGGTTTTCTTGGTGACTGCGCTTGCTGCCTTAAGATTATTAACAAGTTCCCTCCTGTGTAGTTTTAGGCTGATTTCTCACTTTCCTCATGATCAAGGATACCCCATGAGGTGAGATTATGCATGGAGCCTCAGATCGAGGTCAATTGGCATTTTGTATTTATTTCATTTTCTTAAAATGGCACCAACAGTTGTCTCCTCACCCAGCGTCTTACTTATGGTTTTGTAGCCCATTCCAGCTTTGTGCAGGTCTATGATCTTGTCCCTGACATCCTTAGAAAGCTATTTGGCCTTGCTCATGTTGGAGAGTTTAGAGTCTGATTGATTAATTGAGTCTGTGAACAAGTGTCTTTTATACAGGCAACAATTTAAGACACCTGTCTTTAATACAGGTAACAAGTTGATTTGGAGCATCTAACTGGTCTGTAGGAGCCAGAACTCTTAATGTTTGGTAGGGGATCAAATACTTATTTCTCTCTGCAAAATGCTAATAAATAAATAAATATTATACAATGTAATTTTCTGAATTTTCTTTTTGATATTCTATCTCTCATTGTTAAAATAAACCTACTCTTAAAATTATAGACTGTTCATATCTTTGTCAGTGGGCAAACTTACAAAATCAGCAAGGGATCAAATAATTATTTCCTCCACTGCATGTACTCTGAATTCAAATCCATCTGTTGCCTTGCAGGCTCTTGGCCTTGGTCAGCCAAAGACTAAGGGAGCAAACCCTAACAGAAAAAATAGAGTGGAGCCTCATAGGCGGTTAATTGGCTTTTCATGTCACCTTCCGGCAGCTCCTGTATCTTGGCTCGTCCCCAGCTGTCTTGAACCTGTCCTGCTGCTAGACCAGACCCATTGAGACAAGAGAGTAGCTCTGTGCAAACCTACTTCACGTTAAACAAAGTCAAGTGCAAATCATCAATCTTTCTTGATTTCTTACCACATTCAAAAGTCCTGTGGCGACAGGCAAGCGACAAAGCAGCAGGTGTGGGTAGCCTGGAAGTCGTAGCCGCAGACCTGCACACAGGTGACTCAGTCCCATAGGACTCTCTTCACTGAATGGAGCAGAAGTGGAGTTTGGCAGCCGACTGTGTCTGAGCAGCCCTTTTCAGGATAGCACTGCTCACCCCTGTAGCTTGGGGAACAGGCTAGAAAAGGTACCCCAAACATTGCCTGCTCCCCATATTCCTGGCTGGCTTGTCGTGGTCAGTGGGAACCCCCAAATGCAGTCAAAACAAGAAAACGAAGACAATATGAATATTGCTGCATGGAACGTTCGCACTCTTATCAACAGAAATGACACAGATAAGCCTAAAAGATGCACTGCACTCATCGCTACTGAACTTGCCTGATATAACATTGACATCGCTGCACTTAGTGAGACCAGACTGGGATGTGAAGGAGAGCTAACTGAAAGGAGTGCAGGATACTCTTTCTTTTGGAGTGGACGTGACCCTGGGACAAGACACGAGGCAGGTGTAGGCTTTGCCATCAAAACCTCACAAACAAAGCTAACAAAATCATAACAAAGCTAACATGCCACACAGAAGGAGTAAATGACTGCCTCATGGTGATGAAGCTCCCTCTTTCTTAAGAAAAAAAGTTTGCAACCATTATTCGCACCTATGCACCCACCATGACCAACCCAGACAAGATAAAAGACAGGTTCTATAAAGACCCTGATGCCGTCGTCTCTGCTGTTTCTGCAACCAAAAAGCTCATCATCCTTGGTGACTTCAATGCAAGAGTTGGCAATGACAGCTCCTCCTGGGAAGAAGTTCTGGGTAAACATGGGACTGGACAATGCAACAGTAATGGTCTTCTTCAAACTTGTGCCAAACACAGTCTACTTATCCCAAACACCATATTCCACCTACCGACTCGAAACAAGACATCCTGGATGCACCCTCAATCAAAGCACTGGCATCTGATTGACTACATTATCAGCAGACAAAGAGACTTACGTGATGTGAGTCACAAAAGCAGTGTATGGTGCAGAATGTTGGACTGACCAAAGACTCATTATATCCAAACTCAACATTCAAATTCAGCCAAAAAGAAGACCTCAGGGCAAGAAGGCACTAAAACAAGCAATCCTTTGTTCAGGCTTTGGAGAAGCAGCTTGACACCATCCTCATTGAAGAACAAGATGTGGAGGCAGCATTGACCACCCTTCAGGACACTGTGCATAGCACAGCCTTGGAGTGCCTAGGACCACCTACAAGAAGGCACAAGGACTGGTTCGATGAAAACCAAACTGAGATCGTGGACATTATAGAGAAGAAGCATGCTGCCCACCTAGCGTATCTCCACAACCCCCAATCTCCAGCCAAGAAACATGCACTCAAGAGAACTCGTAGCACTGTTCAACCTAAAATGTGACAAATGCAAGACTCTTGGCTAAATGCAAAAGCTGGTGAGATTCAAGGCTTTGCAGATAAAAACTTTTTACCACAGCTTGAAAGAAGTATATGACCCCACCAGCAATAGCTCATCCCCACTGCTGAGTGCAGATGGATTAAACCTTATTACTGAAAAGGATAATATATTGGAGAGATGGTCTGAGCACTTTGATAGTGTCCTGAATAGGCCGTCTTCCGTAAATGATGAGGTCATTAAGCAACTACCCCAAACCCCAGTCAATGAAACACTTGATATTGTTCCAAATTTGGAAGAGGTTAAGAAAGCCATCCATCAACTATACAATCTACTGGCAAAGCACCTGGAGCTGATTCCATCCCTGATGAAATCTACATAGAAGGTGGACCAAAACTAACCACTAAACTTCTTCTTCTTGTTTGTTTTTTTTAATTGGGTTTCAGAAAAAATATCCAAGGATCTCAAATATAAATATGTTCACAGTACATATACAAATGTACAAACCACCATACATGAACACATTCTTTAACAACACAACCAAGAAAGTGAATAAATAAAATAAAATAAACTCGCTATGTATACATAGCCAAATATAAATAAATAATTAAATAAATAAATAATAAAGATAAATAATAATGATATAAAATGTAAAAATAAAATAAGTAATAATAAATAATACACAATAATAATTATTATTATCATTATTACATCAGCTACTACAACAAATCACTTATCTTTGCTTTTTGCCCTTTTCTGTCGTTTCCTTTGCTTTGCTTTGCTTCCATTGGTACCAGTAGATTCCTCTGGGATAAGAGAAAGGTCCAAATCTCTAACAAACTGAAGAAATGGATTCCATATTTTATCAAACTTAATAGATAAGCCATTCAAGGAGAGTCTAAGTTTCACCAACTTAAGTAAATAAAGCACTTCTCTTATCCAGTGGGTATAAGAAGGGGCTCTTTTAGATTTCCAATTAATTACTATTAATCTTTTTGCAAGTAGGGTGGTGAAAGCTATGACATCTTTTTTAGGTTCAGCGAGAGAAATTAATGATGGAGTAACCCCAAACAGTGCACAAAGGGCATCTGGTTTTATCACTTCTCCAATAACCTTGGACAGGGTATCAAAAACCTCAGACCAGTAGTTATGTAATGTGGGGCAAAGCCAAAACATCTGAATAAGGTTTGCAGGAGTCTGTTGACACCTATCACAGGCCGGTGATAACCCTTAATAATCTTGGACAGCCAAGCCTTAATATAAAAGGTACGGTGCACTAATTTAAACTTTTTAATTGAAATTCAAATTTTTACACTAATTTTAATTGATAAGGCCATGTCTTGCACATATAGAGGACTTGCGTGCACATTTTAGAATCTCTGTCCAGACATTCTCTGATACCATTATCCCTAGATTTCCATCCAAAGGCTTTTAATGGTATTAAGTGACTCTGGTTGTAAAATAATTATTTGGTTATAAATTTCAGATATCAGGCCGTTCAGGGTTGAGCATGGCGACAAAAAGCCATCTACAGTAGAATAAGCATTGCAGGTTAGGGGATGTAGGGAACTTATTCTGGATAAAACTCCGAACTTGTTAATATCTAAAGAAGTGTTGTTTGGGAAGTGAAAACCTATCAGAAAGTTGTTGAAAGGATGCCAGAACATTATCAAGATACAAGTCTTTAAAGGTAACAATGCCAAGCTTGGTCCATCCCGCAAACCCCTCATCTATTAGGGAGGGGGGAAAGGAGTGGTTAGCAGCCAAAGGGGCTTTAACAGAAAATGACTGTTATCCGAAATGTCGCCTGAATTGGGTCCAGATTTTAAGAGAAGTTTTGACAATCATTTGACATTCCTTGTATATGGTTGAGTATAAGATTGGATGGGAGAGTGTGCTAGAGCCTTCAATGACACAGGTTTGGAGGAGTTTGCCTCCATTAACAACCAGGTCAGGAGAGGTCCCACATCCTCACAACCAATCCAATATTTGCAAATCCTAATGTTAGCAGCCCAGTAATAGTATCTAAGGTTTGGTAGTCCCAATCTACCCAGATGTTGAGGTCTTTGTAAAAATTGTTTACGTAATCTGTTTTTTTGTTCCAAATAAATTTAGAAATTAAACTATCTACCTTCTGAAAAAATGTCTGAAAAAGAAAACATGGTATACATTGAAATAAAGAAGAAAACTTTGGAAGAATATTCCTTTTGACAGAATTAACACGGGCGGTCAGAGATAGGTTAAGAACAGACCATCATTCACAGTCTTCGTGGGTTCAGATCAATAATGGAACAAAATTCGCCTTGTAAAGATCTTCAAATTTGTGGGTTACTCGTATCCCCAGATAAATAAAAGTCATTTTGAGTTATTTAAAATGGTAGTGCATGTAAAGGATGTGAAGGCTTCCAGGTTCTATATTAATCTGAAATAATTCACTTTTATGCAAGTTCAATTTATACCCTGAGTGTATTTGACTAAAACTTTGCAGAGTGGTAAGAGCAGCAGGGATAGATGTCTGCAAATTAGAGATGTATAAAAGAAGATCATCAGCATAAAGAGAAACCTTTGATTCTATCCTGAATCTACATATACATGTAATACTGGTATTAGACTGAAGGGCGATGGCTAGAGGCTCGATAGCAATAGCAAATAGTAAGGGGCTCAAGGGGCATCCCTGCCTTGTTGATCGATAAATACGAAAATATTCAATTGGATATTATTTGTTCTAACTGAGGCCAATGGAGAGGAATACAGAAGCTTAACCCAAGAAACAAAACCTTTTCCAAAGCCAAATTTCTCTAATGTGTAAAAAAGATAATTCCACTCAACTCTATCAAATGCTTTTTCAGCATCCATGGATCTAACGGCCTCATTAGTGTGAGGATAAGAGGAATTGTAAAGTACATTAAATAAACGTCTAAGGTTGGAAAAGGAATGCCTGTCTCGAATGAACCCTGTTTGATCCAGGGAAATAATAGATGGAAGAACAGATTCCATACGAATTGCCAATAACTTGGATAAAATTTTAAGATCGACATTCAGTAAGCTTATCGGACGATAGGAGAAACATAGTAAGGGGTCTTTACCTTTTTTTAGAATAAGAGAAATAGAGGCTTGAGTGAGGGTTTTGGGCAGATAGCCCAACTCTAAGGATTCATTAAACATGACAAGTAATAGGGGGAGACAGCTTATCCCAAATTTTTTTATAAAACTCAGAAGGATAACCATCTGATCCAGGACACTTTCCACTCTGAGAGAAAACACAGCTGTTTTTAATTCTGATTGATAAAATTGTTCCTCTAGTTTCACAACCGTGGATCGGTCAATTGTGGGAATTTCCAAATGATCAAAAAACAGGTCAAAATCTTGGGGGACAGAGGTTTGCTCTGAAGAATACAAAGACATAAAATAGTCCTTAAAGGCATTGTTGATTTCGGAGGGATCAGTAGAGTTTCCAGAAGTAGTTTGGATTTGGAGGATCTGGTGTTTGCTAGTTTGCTAGCCTTGTCACCATCTTCATAAAATTTAGATTTTGTTTGTAATATAAGTTTTGTGGTGTGTTGAGTCATAAGAACATAAGCCTCAGCTTGTAGGGAAAGATGTTCCTTGTATATCACAGGTGATTGAGTCATCGAGCTGAGATATACGGTGTGTTACCTTAGCCAATTTATCGTCTCTAGTTTTCTTCTCAAAGGCTACGTATATTATCACCCCCCTGATATATACTTTCAAAGTTTACCACAGCACTGAGGCTGAGATCTCAGGTGTCTTATTTAAGCTTATAAAAAGTTCTAATTGCAATGAGATCCAGTTCACAAAGTCTCCATTTAGAAGTAAGCTGTTGTTGAGTTGCTAGGGGGCACACTTATTAAAAACATTATTAAAAAATATTCATAGACACCGGAGCATGGTCTGAAATAACAATAGCATCATATTTGCATGCTGATACAGAGGGAAGTAACCTATTATCAATAAAAAAATAATCAATATGGGTGTAAGTATGGTGGACATGAGGAAAAAAAAGAATATTCCTTTTTAGAGGGGTTAAAAAACGCCAGGCATCAGAGATGGCAAAGTCCTGCATGAAGGACTGAATAACCTTTGCAGATTTTGACTCTGTCCGTGCATGAGAAGAGGAACGGTCCAATGAAGGGTCCAGCCAACAATTGAAATCACCTCCTAATATTAAATAGTGTGAGGACATATCAGGGAGAGTGGAGAAGAGATGTTTAAAGAAGTCAACATCATCCCAATTAGGTGCATAAACATTAACCAAAACCACACAAGTGCTGTGAATCTGGCCAGTAACTACAACAAATCTGCAATTAGGATCAGAAATAACATTTGGCTGAGAAAAGGGAACTGATGTATGCAGTAAAATAGCTACTACTCTTGATTTAGCTGAAAAAGAAAAATGAAAAATCTGACTTACGCATCCCTTTTTTAGTTTTAAATGGTCAGAGGTTTTGAGGTGAGTTTCTTGCAAAAAATTACATGAGCTCCTAGACGATGTAAATGATGAAGTACTTTACTGCGTTTAATTGGATTATTAAGCCCTCTGCAGTTGAAACTAACAAATTTGAAGTCACCACCGGTTTTAACTGCTGTTGATTGAGACATATTCAAGCATTAAGGAAAATGTACAATTTGGTGTAATGACTTGGGAGACTTGGAATTCCATATCTGTAGCTGATGGAAAAGAATGTATATAAAAATATACAGGAAAAAAGGAAAAAAAAATTTACCCCCACCTCTGGAACTTGGCAGAAGCATCCCCCCAAATGGAATGTGCGCAGCTAAACCCCACCCACCCCCAAACAAGAACACCCCTAATTAACATTCAAAGAGAAACAAAGAGAGCTTTACACATCCAGTTAGGTCTAATACTAAACCTGGTTGGCATTCCAAGAGAAATGTGACAAATTATGAATTCAAATAAAAGGTGTAAAAGAAAACATTACTTGCATCTACAACTACACATAAATCAAAACACACAAATCAACCATCCCATATAGTAACTAAAATGGAATCAACAAAAAATCATGACAAACTGTTTAACTATTCAATGTTATCTACTAAACACCAACAACAGTACCTCATATTCAGTGTTCACTTTCACCTCAATGAGAGAAAGCACCTGTGGGTGAGTGGAGAGTTCAGGCTAGCAGTATCAGCCAGCCAGCCAGAGATCTAGCATGTCCTAAATCTGTCAGGTAGAATGTCTATTTCTTTAATTCCTTGTCAACAAATTTCCATGTCAGTGTCGGGTCTTCAAATCTGTGGGTTTGCCCGTCAGACAAAGTGATCCGCAGCACCGCTGGGTAGATAAGTCCAAACTTCATGTTTGAACAGGAGTGAAGAGTCTTCTTTACTTTAGCAAAGGCAGCTCACTTTTTAACAACCAAGGGAGAAAAGTAATGAAAAATCAAAATCCTCTTGCCCATGTACGAGAGAGGGGAGGCCACACTGGCCGCCCACGAAATTTGGTTACGCACTTGAAACATGCTGACTCGAATGACCAATGGCCGTGTAAGGTCCTCGTCTTTAGGCTTGGGCCGTAGAGTGTGATGGGCCCGGTCCAGCAAGGCTTTCTCATCGAGACCGAGTAAGTCCTGAAGAAATTGGGCAGTGAATTCAGTTGGACGAGGACCCTCTAATCCTTCTGGCAATCCCACCATGCCAATATTCCATCTTGATCGGGCCTCTAAGTCTTCACATTTCTTGGAAAGGGAGTTGACTTGTGTAGTTAGCGTGTCAACTTTAGCCTGGAGGCCGGTTAGCTTGCCATCGTGGTCATTAGCTGAACATTCAAGGTCTGCAATAGTTTTGCTGTAAGCAACCATTTTGTTCTCAAATGGCTCCAGGGCAGCGGTTATTTCTCTCTTGACGGCCGCTGAGATGATGGAGTCAAAATTACTGATAATGTCCGCACGCATTTCGTAAATCATCTGCATCTATTTTATCCAGTTCGCTTGGGTCAAAGAGCAAATTCCTCAAGAGTTCAAGGATGCTTCTATCATTCACCTTTACAAACGGAAAGGGAACAGCCAACTCTGCGACAACCATCGTTGGATCTCTCTGCTATCTATTGTGAGTAAAATCTGGGCAAGAATCCTCCTAAACCGACTAAACCTACCTGAGAGCCAATGCAACTTCCACAAACAATGCAGCACTATCAACATGGTGTTTGCTGAGAGACAGCTCCAAGAAAAATGTCAAGAAAAAAACATGGACCTGTATTCAACCTATGTTGATCTGACTAAGGCATTTGACACAGTAAGTAGAATCAGCCTCTGGAAAATCATGGCAAAGTATGGCAGCCCCCAAAAAAGTATCACTATAGTCAGACAATTCCATGATGGCATGTGTGCAAGAGTTCAGGACAACGCAGAATTCTCTAAATCCTTCCATGTAACCAATAGAGTAAAGCAAGAGTGTGTCCTAGCTCCAACTCTCTTCAGTATTGTTTTCAGCCATGCAGTCAGATGCTTTTACCAACTCTAAGACAGGAATCAGTCTTTGCTACTGTACCAATGGTTCACTTTTCAACTTTAGGAGGCTCCAAGTGAAGACCAAAGTTAAGACTGCCATCATAAACAAGCTTCTGTTTGCTGATGACTGTGCCCTTAATGCTACTACTGAGAACAGAATGCAACAAAATATTGACAATTTCTCAGCAGCTTGTGACAATTTTGGCCTGACAATCACACAAAAAAGACCAAGGTGATGCACCAACCAGCACCAGGAAAAACATACCTGGAACCAAACATCATCATTAAGGGCCAACGGCTGAGTGTAGTAAACAAATTCACTTACCTTGGCAGTACTCTCTGCAGAAAGGTTGTTATGGATGACGAGATAAACAGCAGACTTGCAAAAGCTAGTGCAGCTTTCGGAAGACTTTACAGGTATGTATGGAACCATACAGGCATCACAGAAACAACCAAAATAAAGGTCTACCGAGCTTTGTTTCTCACCACCCTTCTCTACGGCTGCGAAACATGGTCCCCATATCAGTGTCATGTCAAAAAGTTGAATCATTTCCACACTACCAACCTGAGGAAATTACTTGGCATTAAATGGCAGGAATACATCCCGGACACAGTGGTTCTCAATCATGCGACACTCCTCAATATCAACACCATCCTCATGAGGTCACAGCTAAGATGGGCCAGTCATGTAATTCGTATGACAGATCATAGAATCTTTAGAGCATTAGAAGTTTAAAGCATTTTTACAATCAAATTTTTTACATAATTAATGTGTTATTAAAATGATCTAGATTTAAGAGTTTAAAACATTTTACTATAATTTCTTTTACATAATTACTGTATGTGTGTTATTCAAATTAAATAGGTTTAAGAGTTTAAAACATTTTTACTATCAAATTTTTTCATAAGGGATGCAAGAAGGAGTACAGCGCACGAGACTGGACTTGATTCTGTGGGTAACACATGAGAAAGAATGAGATGCAGGTGTTGTGCTGCCCATACTGGATCTTTGCGTGCTGTACAGTAAAATTTCTTCTTCCATTTCACTTCGGTACCCACTGCTGCCAAGAAATTCTGCAACTGGCTGAAGAATGGGATGCCATGGTTCGTTCATTGCAGTTCAGTACAAAACAATTTTCACTCAGAAGCAGCAGCAAGTCTCTATATCTATGCTCATGGCCAGTGCGCGCATACGCGGACCACGGGTCTGCATGAAATAATATTTACAGTATTTAACATCATTAAAAAAATTATGAAAATACATGAAATGTAACTCCCGAACACCTGCTGTACTCATGCAGCCCCAGACCATGGCATTCCCACCACCATGCTTGACTGTAGGCATGACACACTTATCTTTGTACATACCTGTCAAGTCTCCCGTTTTGGCCGGGAAACTACCGTATTTTACCCCTCTTTCCCGGCGTCATCCCGTATTAGTATTTTCCCGTAAAATTTCCCGTATTATACTTAAAAAAAATTCCTGTGCCTCTCCAAACTGAAATGTCACTAACCTCGCGAGAACTGCCACCCAGGTATGGTGTTATATTTGTGCCACAATTCTGAGCGCGCGTGCGCAATGTTTTGAGCGAGCAATAGTGTATACATATCTCTCTCCCGCGCGCTCAACACTGCCCTCCCACGCTCAACAATTCTCTCCCGCGCGCTCAACACTGCTCTCCCCCGCGCTCAACACTGCCCTCGCGCGTGCTCAACATTTCTGATCTGCACGCTCGCTTCGATTTGTACCGGGCATGCGCACGTCAGTTTTATTGAATTCATTGAATCAGAGTCGTTTTTAGTGTTTCACTTAAAGACAATGTGTATATATGCTGAAAATATGTAAAAAAAAAAATAAATGTGCTTCAATTCCCTTTTGTGTTTTCATGTAGGCTGTATTATAAGACTTACATATGTAGGAATGTCCACAGCATTGCAGTGTCAAGGTTCACAGGTGGTTAATTTGGATTTCTTGTAATGTAAGGGATACTGAACCTCAGTTGGGCTGGTGGGACGGCTCAAAACACGTGGCGGAAAATTTACCTTATTTTTAAATCCAAAACTTGACAGGTATGTCTTTGTACTCCTCACCTGATTGCCGCCACACATGCTTGAGACCATCTGAACCAAACAAATTAATCTTGGACTCATCAGACCATAGAACATGGTTCCAGTAATCCATGTTGTTGACATGTCTTCAGTAAACTGTTTGCGGGCTTTCTTATGTACAGACTTCAGAAGAGGCTTTCTTCTGGGGTGAAAGCCTTGCAGACCAATTTGATGTAGTGTGGTAGATGTAGATATGATGTTTGATGTAGATATGGTCTGAGAACTGACAGGCTGACCCCCCACCTCTTCAATCTCTGCAGCAATACTGACAGCACTCCTGCATCTATGTTTCAAAGACAGCATTTGGATGTGACGCTGAGCACGTGCACTCAGCTTTGTTGGACGACCAACGCGAGGTCTGTTCTGAGTGGACCTTGCTCTTTTAAAACACTGGATGATCTTGACCATTGTGCTGCAGCTCAGTTTCAGGATGTTGGCAATCTTCTTGTATCCTTGGCTATCTTCATGTAGCGCAACAATTCGTCTTTTAAGATCCTCAGAGAGTTATTTGCCATGAAGTGCCATGTTGGAAATTTCAGTGACCAGTACGAGAGAGTCTGAGAGTGTGTCAACCATAGTAGTGTACAGTGATAAAGTAATAATTGTAGAAGAAAATGAATAAAATTAATAATATTAATAATTAATATTATTAATAATTAATAATAAATGAATAGTACATATTCATTTTGAAAATACAGATGGCTGTAAATCATTTACAGCAATTATAGATTTTACTGGTATTACCCATCACGTAAAAGAATCTACACCCTACTGTAATCATACCCTGGACCTAGTTTTGACCTTGGGAATTAACTTAGATAATCTAAACATTTTTCCTCAAAATCCAGCAATCTCAGATCACTATCTAATCTCTTATGAACTACATCTCAGTTATAATATATGATCTCCTCATTATTGTATGAAATGCTCAATAACATCAGCTCAGCCCTACAATTTTTAGAAAATCTCACAGAATTATCAATTCCCGTTAACTATTCATTAAGCCCAATGGAATTAGAAAGACTGACTCACTGTTTAGGAAACACCTTCTGTTCAACATTAGACATTGTAGCACTCCTTAAACATAAAAAGACGAGAAAGAAAAAGCTTGCCCAATGGTAAATGATCAAACTCCCACCTTAAAATATATAGTACAGAAACTAGAGAGGAAATGGCCATCAACCAAACTAGAAATATTTCACTGTGCCTGGAAAGACAGCTTTACCGAGTATAGAAAAGCTCTCAACAAAGCATGCTCAGAATATCTGGCATCACTGATTGAAACCAATAAATACAATCCTAGAGTACTTTGTAGTGTGATTTCTAAATGTACAAAAATCAACCACATATTTGTCCCAATCTGGATTTAGACCCCATCATAGTACTGAGAAAGCTCTTATTAAGATAACAAATGATCTTCTTCTTGCTTATGATCAAGGCTGCCTATCCTTGTCAAAACATTGACTGTTTTTATTATTACCACACACCTCACCACACCCCTACCCCACCCCGCCAAACAATTCAATTTCTTCTTTCTTGGTGAGGACGTTAAGAGATTTTAAAAGTAAAAAAGAAATACCAGTGTAACGAGGTTTATGAACTCTTATTAAGATAACAAATGATCTTCTTCTTGCCTTTGATCAAGGCTGCATATCCTTGCTAGTTTTACTTGATCTAAGTGCAGCTTCTGATATAATAGATCACACTATTCTCCTAAAAAGACTAGAGAACATGGTTGGAATCATAGGAAAAGCCTTAATGTGGTTCAAATATTACCTAACAAAGTGCTACCAATAAGAAAATGTTAATGATGTATCATCCAACAGTACAAAAGTGAGATATGGAATTCCACAAGGATCTATCTTAGGACCTTTATTATTTATATTTTATATACTGCCCTTAGGCCACATTATAAGTAAACAATATTAATTTTCACTGTTACGCAGATTAAGCACAACTTTATATATCAGTTAAACCTGTTGACCGGATTAGCTTAAAGAAATGGAGGACTGTGTAAAAGATGTGACATGCTGGATGTCATATAACTTCCTCCTTTTAGTGAGGCAAGTCATTGTGAGTAATAGTGAGTACTTTTAAATCTGGATAACTTCACTGTTATATCTGGCTTAGTAGCAAAAAGTACTTTATCAATTATCATTTGACCAACATATAACTAAATATACCAGATCAGTTTTTTTTTTACATTTCCGTAACATTTCAAAGCTAAGGAATGCATTATTATCCCTACATGATGCAGAAAAATTGGTACATGCATTCATTACTTCAAGGCTAGGTTACCCCAATGCACTATTCTCAGGATGTTCTAGAGGAAACCTAAAAAAAAACTTTAATTATTTCAAAATGTAGCAACCAGGGTTCTTACTAAAAACTGAAAATTTGATCATATCAGCCCAATTCTATTAGTGCTACACTGGCTTCCAGTTAAATTCCTGGTTGAATATAAATTCTTATTAAAATAAGTTAATAAATAACTTATAATAATAAAATAATAAATTCTTATTAAAAAGTCTTATATAAATTTCTGAAAGCCTTAAATGGGCTCACTCCCAAGTACAGTCCCTCAACTTTATAATAACCTCCCAGAGAACATCCGGGACTCAGTCACAATCTCAAACTTTAAATCTAGGCAGAAAACTTATCTATTTAGGTTAGCCATTGGTAATTAATACTTTACTTTATAGAAAGGTTGCAGATACAGGAGTTTACTTAGCATAGGGATTATATCACTGAATCAAGTAACTGTCCTCTAGGATCAAGATTCCATGGTTACTGGTCACTGGTTTATTACTGAAACCACTAACTGTTCCGTCCTTACCCTCTAGGTACAAACTTCCATGGTTACCAGGTGTCTGGGAATAACAATACAGCCACATTAGAATATTCAAATTGAGATCATAAAAATTCAGCACAGCACAACAAAGTGTGTTAACTAGAGCACACACATGCATTTGCATATGCACAGCATGTGTGGAATGCATGACATTGAAGGCAAACATATTTGGAAACATCATAAAGTAGTAAATAACATGAGAAGGGTGAATGCACACACACACACACACATACAGAGAGAGAGAAAGAGAGAGAGAGAGAGAGAGAGAGAGACGCACACATCAGGGAAACAGACATGCAGCTGAAATGGGGGTTTAAAGGCAGGGCTTTAGAGTTAAAGTGTCAGGCCATTGGTCTGTCTCTCTCTCTACCTCACCCATTAGCTGCATGCTGAGTTCTAATCCTAATTGCATGAAAAAAGCTTAGAGAATGTGTAGTCACCCCCCCCACACACACACACACACACAAACAGCAAATGGATGTGAAACATGGTGGCTCAGCATGTATGGCAACCATAGTATCTCAAGTATGCTATTAATGCTAGAATTAAACTAATGTTGGAGCTACTACTGATGCTCATAATGCCAGTGTGAGACTAATGCTAGACCTACTAGTAATCTTCAATATAAACTAATTCTAGAGCTACTAATGATCATTATGCTAGTAGGAGACTCATGCTAGAGTTGCTCATGTTAATCATATTGAAATGAAACTCCTATACCTACTGGTAATGCTCATAGTGCTGTATGAAGCTAGTGCCCCTACTGATACCAAAAATTCTATTGTGAGACTAGTGCTAGATATCATAGTCATACTTGCTTTTATGCTTGCTTTTATGAATTACCTAACTCAGTGATCATCTATTCATTTTTTGTCCAGCCAAATCTTGCAATAAGCCAACATTTTGTCTAGATACAAATCTCTAAATATTCATGTAGCAGTTGTCTCGGTATGGAAAATAATTTGGCTATATTGCATTTGAATGCATTTGAAGAGTCACTCAACATTCTACTTGGTCTGGATGGAAAATCTTCCAATCCATTTAGGACAAAGAAACTAAAATAAATGAGAAAAGCTTGCTTAAGGACATTACTTACAGCTGTATGCTTTTGAATTTCTTAATGATGTAATGTTAAATATTATTAAACTAGCAAAACTGTAAATGTCTGTTTATATTCAGACTGAAAATGTAATAAAATATACACTAGATTTAAAGATAATAGGAATAATAAGAAAAGGCTGCACATAAAAAAGTATAATAAATGTGCTGTGTATAGATTTTTATTTAGGAAAATGTCATATTTAAATATGTCCTCTGTAGAGCAGGTGCAGAACATCCAATAAAGCAACTGAATGTCGAATTGAGATTCTAATATAATAATCTTTAATCATTTTAATAATAAATACAGAATCTACACAAACTTTTCATAATCATAGCTTATTCATAGTATTTTCTGTGTCTTTTGCTATATTTGATGGACCTAAATGTAATTCATCTCCCTTTGCTAACTTTATTTGTCTTAGTACTTAATACTCAAACTTGACCACCAGCTGACATTGCTGTAGAAGATGTGTTCACTTATTTTCAATTAGAAAAGTCCCTCACTGGGTTCAAGAAACTCCTAAAAACCGAGCTCTTCAAAGAGCACCTGCTCTAGTGATCCCAAATACTCCCCATGAGTACTGATATGCACTCAGCATTCGATATCCAAATGTTAATTCTAGTATACTAGTACTAGTAAATACTAGTACAACTCTAGTATTATTTTTTCGCATCTGTACTTTCCCACTATTGTAAGTCGCTTTGGATAAAAGCGTCCGCTAAATGCAATGTAATGTAATGTAATGTAAAAAATCAACTGAACACATAATTTGACCAGAAGGTTTGAAACTTTGACATAAGAGAAACACTTGAAATGTTATTGGTCCTTGCCTTGTACATATTTTGGTTTCCTGTCCATGAATAAAATAAAAACAATTAAAAAATAAACCCAGGCACATACTTTTCGAAGAATGTCCAGCCTTGTAAGCAGTTAACTTCATCGTAAATCAGGTTTAGCAGTAAAATCCCATGACAACCCTATGACCAGAGCTGTGAAAAATGGACACACACACAGGTCAGAGTGGACAAACATGTGGTGCACCTAACCTTAACCTCCACATACACAGGTTTAATTATGAACTAGTGTTTATCAAGTTATCTGACACACTTGCGATGAATCTGAGAGGTACACAAAGACACACATACACATTTATCTATATTGTAGTTACTAACAGATCTCATACACATTAATGCACACACTAACTGTCCAATATTTACTTTTTTATCTGCTTAATGGGCCTCAGACATCATTTGCATATCATACCAGTTTTACTCGTCGTCCACACAATAGCCAATCAATTAACGACTCTGGCTCATTACACACACACAAAGACAGACTGACAATGTGTCAAGGAGAGAGACACAGTGTCTGTATGTCTAATAACATTCCAATACTAGTCTCATAACACATTCACAATGTCCAGTTTAGCATCACACTGGCCAACTGCAATGCATGCCCAAAGAAAGAACACACCCTGTCTGCTAACTGGACATTCCATTTGACCAAACAGCTGCTGGACAAGCAAACACATTTATAAAAAGTTTGGAATTATTTATGTTAACATAATTGTAAACTTATATAATTTGTCTGTATAAAATATAGTTTTTGGAGGACATGTAAGGCTGCTACAGCAAATGTACCATAATACAGGTCTCGACAAAATATTATACTTAGTTTAGTTTTTACTTTAATGTTTCTTTACATTTAACCCTCTCACTGTGACATGTACATGGATGAAATGGACATTATGTCTTGGCCATCAGAATTTTGGCAAATGTTGAAAATTATTTTTTTAAAATGTATGAATGTAGCACAGTTTGTTCCAAGATAATATAAAGAATCCTAAAACAGGCAAAAATTCTACTGTTGCTGATTAATTGAATGGTAGAAATGTACTATAGGAGTATAAGCAAATCGATAGTTTTAACACTGTGAATATAAAGTTTACAGCCTCTAGAGTAACACTTATGTATTAATTACAATCCCATTTCCAAAAAAATTGTGATGCTGTAAAAATGTAAATAAATGTAAATAAAAACAGAATGTACCCATATTTTATTCACAATAGAACAGAGAACACATAGATGTTGAAAGTGAGGCATTTTACTATTTCATGAAAAAAACATGAACTAATTTAGGGTTTGATGGCAGCAACACATCTCAAAAAAGTTGAGACAAGGCCATGGCTATGTTGTGTAGTATCCCCTCCTCTTTTAACAACAGTCTGTAAACATCTGGGAAGTTAGAAGAGAAATTGCTGAAGTTTTGGGAGAAAAGCTACTCAACAGCCCTGGATCATCTTTGCTATATTTTTTGTCATGCCAAATTACAACAGGCAGGCCAGTTCAGCACCCTGTTTTAATATTGGGTTCCATTAAGAGACATATTCTGGATTGGAGCATCCATTGTTCTAAAACCTCTATATACTGTTCAGCACTGATATTGCCTTTCATGATGTGTTAGTAGTCCATGCCATACGCACTAATGCAACCAAAAAACATCAGAGATGCATGCTTTTGAGCTGTGTGCTGTTAACAAACTAACAAATTATTTATTTGGTCACAAAACAGATTTACATTTTGCTTCAGTCCATTTTAAAGAGTTTTGGCCCAGAAAAGATATGTTTGTAAATCGTGTTTTGCTTGTTCTTTGAATGATACAACTTTAACTATGTTCCCAGATAATTATTTCAGGAAGTGTTCCAGAGTGCATGTCATAATTTCCAGTTCAAAATAATGCCTGAGGCCCAAAGATCATGAGCATCCAATATTGACCATTGATCTTGTCCCTTGCAATTTCTCTAGATCATCTGAATGTTTTGATGATATTATTCACTATAAATGGTGGGATATTCAACATCTTTTTACTAACCAACAGGTTTGTGAGAGCCAGAATTCTTGCTAATTGACAGGTGATCAAATACTTATTTCATGAAATAAAATGCAAATTAATTATTTAAAAGTTGCACAATGTGATTTTCTGGATTTTTTTGGATTCTGTCTCTCACAGTTGAAGTGACAAAATAACAATGCAAATTGAATTGAAAAATTACAGACCTCTCCATTCTTTGTAGTTGGGAAAACTTGCAAAATCGGCAGTATATCAAATACTTATTTTCCCCACTGTGTATAGCTTCAGTTATAGCAAGGAAGTGTTAAGATATTTTAAAAAAATGATTAACAGTGCTGTAAATTACTACAAAATGACCGAGAACTATGGAACGCTGAAAATGCTACAATAGGGTATGAAATATAATGTGATACAGCTAACATTTATTCAACTGTAGTAGGTTTTGCTCTGTAAAAGTGTAAAAATATCAGAACCTTATACAACTATAAAACGACTAATCATTTCATTTCTGTCAATGTTTAATGAAACATTTAAATGACATTTAGCTTGTTGCTGAATTCATTAAAAACATTTTAAACCTTTTGATTTTTTTATTCAAATTTTTGATGATTGAACCAATAAAAATTGTCAGTAATTATTTAGAATAAAGTACTGTTACATTGTCATATAACTAAAGTTACCATTTCAAAGTATGTGTTGGTTGTTCCATTAATTTAGCATTTATAATTGATACACACAGACACAGAAACATTCACAACCCAGGTCTGCTGACCCTAATGGCCAACAGCTGCTCAGAAGTAATGTCCACTTGTGTATCTGAGGCTGGCTCTCCTGGCGTGAGGTTTTGTTCTCAGTAGTGTACTGGAGGTCAAAAGCACCTCATTAGTGCCACATATATCCAATAGCAATGGACAGCGCTTCACAGCTCATTCACATGTGGCAGTGTAGTCAAGTCAAGTCAAGTATCCTGCTCCACCTTAAATGGTGCAGCAGCTCCATTTAGGCATTTAAATTTAAATGTGAAATAAAAATAAATATGCTCTGTTTTGGTAATGTTGGGACTTTCTTCTTGAGCTCAACATTACATTATCCATATGTTTTAAATATTACTAAGGTTACAACAGAGTTTAAAGTACCCAGGCAGATAAATGCTGACATGTAGTACACAGTAAGTTCAAAACAAGTTACACATACATAACAGCATATACTGGCAGACAGTGAGAGTGATGCACAATGAACAGTGTAAATGACACAGAAGGACTGGCAACAAATAATAACTACACATTAAAAGATTTTTTTAATATATCAAACAATGTATATTGTTCTACTGAAGACAGAGTAATGTAAATAATTCCCGCATCACCCCATACACTGTCCATAACCCTAAGTTATACATAAACATACCCAAACCCTAACGCTAATCCTATCCCTACCCATTACCATTACCCTGACTTTAAAAGTCAACTTAAAATGTATTAATGTATGAGACCAGTATGTTGTCTGTACAAGAAATAAAGTTCCCCAAAATGTGATTGTGTAAATAGGTTCTTCTCCAGTGTGGCATAAACCCAGAACACACATACACACACGTGCCTAGCAAGCCAGTTTGACCAACAGGCATCACAGACACACCTCATTGACCAGTGGTGCAGTAATGTTTAAACAAAAACACATTCTCATTAAATGCATCCAACTGCACATTGTTATAAACATAAAGATGTGCTTGCCCATTTACTACAACGCAGTCACGAAACCTTTTCTGGATTTACATCAAACAAATAGCCACACCAGTCAGCTTCAGAAAAAACCCAGGGCAAATATTTAACATTTTTCCTTTTACAAATACATGTATTTGGGCCCACAAATACAGCACCCTAAAATATCTACAGTACTGCACAAAGGTGTAAGACCCTCTTAGAAAGTGAGATTTAAAACATTATTCATGTAGGCAGTAATCGTTTATATGCACAGAAAAATACCAATGATAAAATAAAAAATAAGCAGTTTTATGTGTGCTAATGTAATAGTTTAGCTCTCCTTGTGGTAGGTCAGTATTTGTAGTTCTCATTCAGTGCCTGAGTTGGTTAATCAATATTTCATTATGCTAAATCAACTGTGTTGCTGATGAATTTAATAAATCCATCTGATGGCCGAGGAACATTTAGGGGAAAATGTGGAACATCTGACATCAAAAGATATCAGCTAGTTGTTTTTGTTAGTTTTTACTTCATTTATGTTTTTTGGCATTTTTTCCTAATGGTACACATGGTGCTTTTACAAGATAAATAATGAAATTTTTTTAGTCACTTTTGCAGTTTCACTATATAAACAAATGTAATAAATAAGAGAATGTACTTCTAAAAACACCACTGTGCTCATGTAACAGTCAATGTCTTAATCCAACAGTATTCACTGACACAGATCCTGCACAAACTCTTCTTGCACTAATATAAAATGGACATTTAATTTCTAGCTACTATGTTACCAAGTGTGTATTTTTATGACCTATTCAAATGCCACTACAATTTCTTCTTAGCCAATTTGCTGATTAGTTGGGCATTTTAAAATTATTAGCTAAAGTTCCAGTATAAATAATTTTTTTTATAACAACCGACTATTTATAATGATGAGTCATGCATTATTATGTTATTATACATGTTATTCATTTAATAAAACTGCAACAAAATAAAAAGCATATATTGTGCAGATTGCCGATTACCATTTGAGCTTAAACTTGCACATTCCAATCTTGATTGATTCCAATCATGCATCCTAAATAGTATTCTGATGTTTTGTACAAAGGTTCATAAAATGTCACCAAATGACACTGAATGATGGCAAAACTTGAACATAAAGGTTTAATATTTTCAACAGTGGACCCTAAAAACCACATACCCCACATCTATTTTAAACACACACAACACTCCCAATATTTCTGGAAGCCTTCTGCTCAGTTAGGCCTTGTGGGGGAGGGTGCCTTCCTGTCAGCCCTATTACCTTCTACATGTGGGGTCAATATGTGCAATGCAAAGTGTGTGTGTGAGTGTGTGAGTGATGCCCCTTGTCCCTACCCAGTATTAGAGTGCTTTGCATTCCCCTTCCTTCTTCTCCTTGGTTCTTCCCTCTTTTTCTCTCTCTCCGCCTCCCCTCTCTTGTCTCTTAAAAGAAGGAGGAGCTGCCACAATTGTTCAGATTGGACATTCACACTGACAACAGGTCATCCATCCATCCAGAGAGAAAAAGAGAGAAAGCACAAGTCACAGAGAGAAAAGGATAGTCAAGGACTTGTAGAGGATTTCTAATTCTCCTCAGGGGCCTGATCATTCACCTCAAACTGAAGAGTGACAGGTGAGAAGAAGGAATTGCTCGAAGTTCTTTACACAAAAAAAATCTGACTTCATTGAGGCCGACTTCAGTCTCATATCTGTGAGACACGTCTACATCGGTAGTGATGAGGACCCTTCAGCCGCTCTACCTTCTGCTGCTGCTGCTGGCTGTAGTTTTGATGCTAACCAACGCACAAAAATCAGGTGTGGAAAGCTCATTTTCTCAAATAAAACTAGAATAAATGCTTTGCTGACAAAAAGCTGATTTTATTGTGCTGCTAAAGAGGTTTTTTTTTAGTTTGTATGATACACACAGGTGAGACCGACCAGCGCAGTGATGCTGTGCACATTTACCGTCACTACTGTTATATTGACTGTGTCTAAATACTTGATGTGTCTTAAACTTGAAGCTGATCCCTTGATCCCTACTTATGTGTCTTAGAAGGAAGCAATGAGATAAAGGCATTGGTAACTGACTCACGTTTGAAACACATTCAGTAAGCATCAATATACTACCAAAATACAGAGAACTTTGCTGCTAGCTTTAAAAACTGACCAGAGTTTAAAAATGCATTTTATGTAAACATTAGATTTGGACACTTGGCTCAGAATGCAGCCTGAACAGGCAACATTGCTTACATTTCAGACACAACCTGATTTATTCTGTATTGTGTTGCATTCTGAATGATTCACTCAGTCAGTAAATGTAGTATTTACTACATACTGAACTGACTAGACGACCAAAGGACTTTTCAGGCACCATGTTCAGAAACACTGCTTCATAAAAGCAATTCGTATTTTAAGTGAAATAACCTAACCTGAGCATCATCAATTCACTAATATAAGCATTGATCCTTTTTTACAAGGATGAGTCAAAAATAATTCACTCAGGGACACAGAAAACTGTAAACATCAGTTTTGCAGCTGATGCTTGACTTTTGAACTTTTTCTTTGTCAGCAATTGTGAATCCATGTCTGGTCACCAGTAATGATTCTTTTTAAGAAATTTTCATGTTCCTTAAGAATATTGGTCCAAATTTTATTTGCAGATGTTCAAACACATCTGCAACAAATCACTGCATGGTGCTTTTCTTTCATGCAATTAATAAGTGGGACAGTCATTTTTGTTGCACTGCAGTAATAAATTCACTGATGCAAACCTGTACAGCAATTGCTAAGGAGCAAGCAAACAAGTACAGTAAGACACTGCAGTGAACAGAATTTTAATATAACTAAAGTGTAAATAATTTTTGACTCACCATCACAAAAAAATGACATTTATAAAACTGGTGTTTTGGGCCTTTCTGACTTAGACAATGCAAAGGCTATACAGGCCATTATTTTTGTTAAGTTAGAAGGTAGTTTTCAGAATCACACTGGCTCCAAGCCAGCAGTGAAAATGTTACTACATTCAGCCATCCCAGATACACACCAAAGTAAAGTGCTGGGCATTGGAGCATATAGACACAGAGAGAAGGTTCAGTGACTGCAGGTTTAGGGTCACCGATTTTAGTGGGAGTCTTAAGTGGTGCTTCAGAAGAAACTCGAGAAGTCCCTCTGGGTGTCAAGAGTATCTTATCTCTGCCATTAGCTAACACACCTAAACAGAACTTTTGCGTTAGTTTGTTTTATTCACTGTGGCTCTAACCAAACATTTTTTAAAAAGGACTCAAAGGCTGTCGCAATTGATTAGATAAAGCCGCTTGATAAACTCTGTTAATAGTACAGAAGTTATAAATTCCGGCCCCCTTACAACCTCCACATCAAAGACTCAACAGGGGAAATTAGAGGCGAAATTAGTGACTGTTTCTGAAAATGAGTCCGCGCTCAAACGATTCAATTTAATATGAACTAGAAACTGGAGAAAAGTGTTGTTTCCTCCATCGTTTAAGGTCATTTCAAGACTCTATCTTGGGTAAATCTGTGCCTGATACTTTATGTTTTCACAGTAACTGTAAACAAGCAACGCTAAGATTTTGTTCTTTCTCGCGCAATGAAATCCGCTTGCCACAGGCGCTCGAGCACCATTGTTAATGACAATGTCCAGCACAATAGATATTAACATATGGTTACCACTGAGAGAAAGAAAAGAAAAAGGTGTGTGGGGGGATGAATGCGAGTTTACATGACGCTCACGTAGCTTTTTTGTCACAAATACTCACGCTGATAAAGTCGCCAAATCGTCCTTTACGTTCCTTTACTAACTCCAACAGCCGTGTCAGTGTGCGCGTCTGGCTACGCATCCCATCCCTGTTCAGCAGAGGGGCGGTGCTTGTTAACCAATCAGCGCTTCGATTTTTAAATCGGGGCAACTGTACAGGACAATAAGGGCGATTTTCTTTATTTGATTCGTTGTAGAAATGTTGTGAATACATGTATGAAAATACATAGTATTAACAGAGTACAGAGTATCAACTATACGAACTTGCTTTTTAACACATTTTGCACCATCTCCTAGTGTATCTCAAAAACTATAATATTGTAAAAAAAGAAGTCAGTTTTTCCGTACGTTAATTCAATAAGACAAACGCTTTTAAATGTTGATACTGAGTGTAATAATTTATTCAATCTCCAAATGAAATTTTCTAATAATTTGATTTGATTCTTAATTTCTGATTTTGACGAGCTAAAAGCCATGCAGTAAACAGTAAAAAAAGAAGCTTGACAAGTCACTTCACTTGTAATAAGTACTATATATGACAAATGAAACTTTTATTTCATTTTTCTGATGTGGCACTGTATCATTTTTAATCCCTCAACTGCCTTGGTTTGAAGTCTCAATTTTACATTAAAGGTAATAAATCATTCTGATTATGTTTCAGATTTTTTGAATTTGCGGCGGAAATACAGGAGACATCACTGTCCACATAAGCGCTGCCTGCCATTACACTCCAGAGTGCCTTTTCCCTGAGGTAAGTTAAAAAAAGACTTTCTTCCTATTATATTTAATTGCTTAGTAGATTAATACAACTCTGGAGACAACATTGTGAATGATCAGTTTCTCAGGTTTTACTATTTGTACATCTGTATTTGAGTAAAAATTTATCCACAGCTGTATGTGTGAATGTTGCATATGTTGAAGAGAGTGAGTACATGGATGCAAATTAACATTTTCTACAACAAATATTTGCTAAATACTTTAAATGCCTCAAGAGAGGTCATGACAACTCACACAGTTCTGCTTGTTAATTCTGAGTTTCCTTTAAGGATCTAATAGACTTTACCACTCCGCTGTGACAGTGTTTGTATGTGTGTAAAAAAAATGCAAAGCAGTTTGATGACCAGAGCTCTAATTAGGCTAGCCTTAGTATCAATCATTAGAAAAAAACAGAAACACACACACTGAAACAATGGTTAAAACAGTTCTGTACTAAATGATGTGATAATTGCTGCATCTAGGTGTTCTTTTGGACCACAAGGATAAACAACACGTACACAAAAATCACAAGAGCAGTTAAGTCACATTCACTACTGAAACGGCCAGACACAAACACGGCTGGGAAATGCCCCACCTCCCCCATTTGCAGTTCCAGTCTCCTATCCACACAGAGTAAAGTATGGGTAGCATTTTCTGTACCACTAAATCACTATACACCAACACCAGAACTGACTGCATTCTGCATAGCATATCAATTATTTTCTATACAGCACTGGGTAAACGTTAGGCATATGATCAAAGTCCATTTAAAGGACCCATATCATAGAAGACCTCACTTGTGATGTAGTATGCAGTTTAACAAAAATATTATTAAACTCATCAGTCTAAACAGAGCATATTGCGGAGTTTCCATTTAAATTGGAACCAATTTCAAATTCCCTGTTTTCATGACATCAAAGAAACCAGTGTTCAAACATCAGTGTTTCAGTCTGGACTGCTTTGTGAATAAGCTGCAAAATATTGGCATCCAATCAGAATAGAGATCATTTACATATGTACTTTTTAAAGGTGCAGTAACAAAAACAGCTTTATTTTTGAGGTATAAAAAGGTTGGAATGATGTATAAATGATGGTTGTGTTTTAGTATATAAACCCATACAAATGCCATGTAAGAGATTCAGTGGATAAATGCAAATAAAAATGCAGGATATGGGCCCTAGCATTTTACACTTAACAGTACAAATGTCATTAATACAATAAGTAATGTCAATGTGTTGATTTAACATTTTACAATCCTTCTTCTCAATGTCTATCCAGTGTTATTTGTATCATCCAGTACATTTTTTGTTACAACTTAATTATATTAAATCAGTTGTGTTGCTGATCAATTTAACTAATCCATGTAATGACTGAGGAGTATCTGGAACCAAACGTTGTTCATCAAACTTCAAAATATCAACCACATACCAAAAATATGTGCCAAGTCACATTCACTCAGAGTAGATAGCATAGTCAGTGCAAATGTAGCAAAACATGGATTGCGAGGGTGTTTGGGGGTTGATGGTGTGTATCTGTGTGTGAACATAGGCTGCTGAAGAAGCTGTTTTATACACAGCAGATAGCTAAGATCAAAGCCTAGTGTGCAACTGTGCACTAAACAGGAAGGGATTAGGGATCTGAGTGTTAAATTGGCCTGTAAAAGTTTATATGATTTACAAAATTACTTTGGACCACCTAGGTAGGTTTGTGCATGTTAACGGTAAAAGAATGTATTCACTGGGCTGAGAACAAAAATAAAGATACATGAGGCCCAATAAGTAGCATTTCATTTACCTGTATTTAATAGTAGATATTGTAGGAGTAATGATAGAATGTTAAATGATGGCCAAAAAGTTAGTGAAGGCAGCATGAGAAAATGTGATTATTTTGATGAATTAGCACAGAATAAGTATTTAATGGAAATTGACATTATGTAAGATAACTGGACATAGCATTGCAAAAACTATTAAATATCAATGTAATTGTTTCACAAAACATAGTGTACTTTGAAAATGTCTTTTACTATATATATTTTTTGCCCCATCACCCACCTCACCATAAAAGAAAACCACTTTTTGTTCTCTAACGTTTGAGGCAACAATATGCTACTTCCTATTTCAACACTGCCCATTAACTTGACCATCGGTGAGCTGATAACATGCAACTTAGAAACACTGCTTAATGTGCCCCTACAAAAAATGTGTGTCAGTTGGGTGTGAATGTTGCAATGTGTGGGTGCGAGAAGAGACACGGTATCTGTGAGGACACACACCCTATGTGGCAGCCTCTCGGAGCCACCTACTGTTTTCAGAAACTTCGGAGGGGTCATCACCTTTCACCCATACTTTCTGACCCCCACACAATGAACTAGAGCCAGCTTGCAGTTAACAAAACAAGGCACAAAGAAATTCAGAAACCAGCACATGAATAACTGATACATCTCTGACTGACTCAGATTATCTCATCAGACAATTTACCAATTGTCACTGTTCTGTTTCCATACAGGTTCCCTTAACATACATGACCATCCAAAGAGTGCTGTGGACCAGAGACACCAAAGATCAATACAACAAAAGGCAACCAGTACTCTCCTAGCAAAGCGAGAGAAACAGCACAACAATTCAGCCAAAACAACAAAGACATAATATTTTCAATAAGCTAGGTACACTATGTTAATGGCTCTCACTCCCATGTATGCAATGCTGTACATAATGATGTTTATGTTGCCTTATAAACCATAGAAAAAACTACATGGTCAAATGAGACAAAATGACATCTTTTAAGCCAATGATCATTGATACAAGAAAGGTTTAAAATGTTGAATCTACATTCCCAACTCTGTACAAATTAATTCCTAACAAGGGATATCCTACCACTGTAAATAGCATAGACTGAATTAAATGTGTTTATATGTAAGTTATGCACTTCAAATATTTCATTATTCTTATTAAAAAGTATAATCTTTTCAACAAAATGTTTGTTTTTATGAACACAAATGTAATAGAATAAAAAGGTACTGTTGAAAATCTCAACAAATTTGAATACTAATAATACTGAAAATGTTCATTGTTGTTGATTTAATTCAGAAAAGTGTCATTTTATATTCATTAAACATAAAACATTCCAAGCCTTTTTTGTTTTAATCTTGATCAGTATGGCTTATAGCTCATGAAAATCAGAAATACAGAATCTTAAATTATTGAAATATTTAATTTAAAAAAATTGATGTTTTACAGCAATGTCAATTGTGGCAGTTTACTGTTTTTGAATTAAGTAACCCCCCCAAAATATTTTACAAATTTTTGGAGATGCATTAGTAGACACAGAATTAAACCTTCCCCACAGATGCCTGCCTATCTGTCTCCTTAAAGATAAGAGTTGGCACACATAGATCATCGTCTGAGTGAAAGGGAAAAAGGTCATTGACCATGCATAGGTTTGCTGCCACAATAAATCAGATTTTATTATAGTTAAGGGAAAGTCCAAATTTTCATAAAAAAAAACCAAAAAAAAAAACAATGTCAAATATTAGCACAAAAACAACAAAGTCCAGTACCTGTCACAGGGTGATTTAAGTATACAAATACAGTAGCTTATTAAAAAGTTGCTTTTCCCCAGTGCTTTTCAGATTCAGAATCCATTCTAAGATCTCTCTTCACTTTAAAATAGCTGAGGACTAACATGCTTTCAAAATCATCATTGGTTCTAGCGAAAAATGGTCAATGTGAGTTTGTGCGAATGTTTACAAGAGCTTTTCTTCCACACCTATTCCTACACAGTACCCATTCTGCTGCTTGGGCTTGCTGAAATGTGAATATGAAGGCATCCGGTAGCAGTTGCAGAGGTCCTTTTACCATTAAAAGTGCTCTGATCAGTTGGTCGTGTCCACCACAGTTAGTCAACATGACCACACAAACACACCCCCGCACATTAATTTAACAGCACAAATCAAATCCATGAAAAAACTCTGTCCATCTTCCTCTCTAGCTCAGCCTCTGATCTGTTGCGAGGTCAGGGCAAGAATCCTTTTGCTCAGGAGGGTGTTGTGTTGCTTCAGATACTCGATCAGATCTGCCTGTTTTTCCACCACCTCTTCAAGACTGGAGCCATCCCTGTTCACACAAACAAACACTGCATGTATCATTTGACATCATTTAAAAGGGCAAAGAGGTCATTTGGGCTCCTAAAAGTCTGAATTCATTTTGATTTACTTCTTAAAATTAAACTTGTTTCCATGCTATTAATGATAATACAATGCTACATCAAAAAATGTTAATATTGTGAATTTTTTTTTTAATAATTTCATTCAAAAGGGTAAACTGACATTTTTTATATTTATTACATGTGAACAAAAATTTTTTTTGTTTCTATGTTGATCAGATGAAAATAAAAAATTCTGGCCCTGAGTGGTTCAGCGGGCTAAGGCACTGCCACTATGATCTGAAAATAGTGAGTTTGAATCCTGATCATGCTGCTTGCCATCAACAGCCACGGACCCGAGAGAGCAGATTTGGCCATTTCTCTTGGGTCTCTTTGGGTCAGCAAGATGGCATACTCTCCTTTGCACAATAAAAAATGTCGACTGACTCGGGCACCTGTTGGGTAATCCATCAGAACTGGGGATCTGCACTTTACTTCAAGTGCCCAGCAGCAATGTATTGCCAGCAGTTCAGAAAAAAGGGACTTGATGTCACAGGTGTCGGAAAAGGCCTGTGCTCATCTGCCCTGTCCCAAAAGAGTCAGGGACATTGCAAGTGAGAGTAAAATTCTATTTAAACAGTATCAACACTAAAATAAAAAAGGATTTAAATGTGTCACTTTACATTTAATGAATATTATATGACATTTAAGTCTATGAGATGGCTAGAACTCAAAAGGAGTTACTGATGCACGTTAAATCCCGCAAGTTACGTTACTTCGGTCATGTGATGAGGCAGCACACGAGAGCATTGAAGGAAGTGTTATGACTGGACTTGTGGAAGGAGTCAGAAGACGTGGAAGACCAAGAATAACCTGGATGGATAACATCAAGACGTGGTCTGGATTATCAGGTGCTAGCCTGCTACAAGCAACCAGAGACAGATGGCATTGGAGAGAAGTGACTCATCTGTGCAGCCTACCATCGCGAAGCGATGACGGCGTGTGAAATGACATATGACGTTTTACCTTTTTGAATTAAATTGTAAACAAAATGAATGTGATATTCACATTTTTGGAGATGCACCATGTATGTACAACCCAATTCCAAAAAAAAAAAATTGAATGCAGTGTAAAGCGTAAATTAATGTTAAAAAAAAAAAAAAAAAAAAGAAAGCAACGATCTGCTGCCATCAAGGTCTAAATGAGTCAATTTTTTTAAATTGTAAAATGTCTCAATTTCAGCATCTAATGTGTTCTACATTCCATTGTGAAAAATATGGGTCTGTGAGTTTAGCAAATCATTGCATCCTGTTTTTATTTACATTTAACACAGAACCACATTTTTTTGGGGGGGAGGGGAAATGTATGAATAAAAAAAGTATGCGAACCCTTAGAAATTACTTGGATTTCTGCATAAATTGGATGTATAAAGTGTGTGGTTGAGTGTGTGTAAATGGAGTGTGTCAATTGTTAAGCGTCCTTGGGTATCTAGAAAGGCGCTATATAAATGTAATGTAAAATATATATATATATAAAAAAATAATAATAATAATTAAATGTGTTCTGAACTTCATCTAAGTCACAGCAATAGACAAACACAGTCTGCTTAAACTAATACTGCACAAAAAGTATTTTCATGTTTTTATAGAACACAACATGTAAACATTCACAGTGTATGGTGGAAAAAGTATGTAAACCTTCAGATTTAATAAATGGTTGACCCTCCTTTGGCAGCAATAACCTCAACCAAACGTTTCCTGTAGTTACAGTTCAGACCTGCACAATGGTCAGGAGGAATTTTGGACCATTCCTCTTCACAATTGGTATGTATGGTGTGAATCTCTCTCTAGAAAAGATGCCACAGCATCTCAATCCGGTTGAGGTCAGGAGATACTTTAGGAGATTCTTTTGTAACCCTTTCCAGCTTCATGCAAGTCAACATTTCTTGAACGTAGGTCGTCAGAGAGTTATTTTGTGTGAGGAATGGTTCACATCAGGCAATAATTCTTTGAGAAAAGAAAATTCAAAACTGGTGTTTTTTATAGAGCAGGGCAACTTTAACCAACTGAAGCAATCTCATCACATTGATTGGCTAAAATTGGCTGACCAATGTCTCCAATTACCTCTTGGAGAAGTCATTAGCCTTAAGGTTCACATACTTTTTCCACCCTACACTGTGAAAGTTTAAGTGTTGTGTTCAATAAAAACATGATTTTTTTTATGATGTATTAGTTTAAGCAGACTGTGTCCATTGTTGAATGTACATACATACATACAAACATACACATTACACTTACAGTGAGGAAAATAAGTATTTGAACACCCTGCGAATTTGCAAGTTTTCCCACTTAGAAATCATGGAGGGGTCTGAAATTTTCATCTTAGGTGCATGTCCACTGTGAGAGACATAATCTAAAAGAAAAAAATCCGGAAATCACAATGTATGATTTTTTTAATTATTTATTTGTCTGTTACTGCTGCAAATAAGTATTTGAAGAAGCTAAACATGACTGTCAATCTCCCTCTGACTGGGGCTCCATGCAAGATCTCAACTCTTGGTGTATCAATGATCCTAAGAAAGATGAGGAATCAGCCCAGAACTACACGGGAGGAGCTGGTCAATGACCTGAAGAGAGCTGGCACCACTGTTTCCAAGGTTACTGTGGCTAATACACTAAGACGTCATGGTTTAAAGTCATTCATGGCAAGAAAGGTGCCCCTGCTTAAATCAGCACATGTCCAGGCCCGTCTTAAGCTTGCCCATGACCATTTAGATGATCCAGAGGAGTCATGAGAGAAAGTACTGTGGTCAGATGAGACAGATGGGAAAAATAGAACTTTTTGGTCTTAATTCCACTCGCCGTGTTTGGAGGACAAAGAAAGATGAGTACCATCCCTAAAACACCATCCCTGCTGTGAAGCATGGGGGTGGAAGCATCATGTTTTGGGGGTGTTTTTCTGCACATGTGACAGGACGACTGCACTGTATTAAGGAGAGGATGACCGGGGCCATGTATTGTGAGATTTTGGGGAACAACCTCCTTCCCTCAGTTAGAGCACTGAAGATGGGTCGTGGCTGGGTCTTCCAACATGACAATGACCCAAAGCACACAGCCAGGATAACCAAGGAGTGGCTCCGTAAGAAGCATATCAAGGTTCTGGAGTGGCCTAGCCAGTCTCCAGACCTAAACCCTATAGAAAATCTTTGGAGGGAGCTCAAACTCCGTGTTTCTCTTCAACAGCCCAGAAACCTGGCTGATCTGGAGAAGGTCTGTGTGGAGGAATGGGCCACAATCCCTGCTGCAGTGTGTGCAAAACTGGTGACCTCTGTAAAGGCTACTGTACCACATATTAACACTGATTTTCACAGGTGTTCAAATTCTTATTTGCAGCAGTAACACACAAATTATTTAAAAAATCATACATTATGATTTCTGGATTTTTTCCTTTTAGATTATGTCTCTCACAGTGG
This sequence comes from Crenuchus spilurus, assembly GCA_036984385.1. NCBI lineage: Eukaryota > Metazoa > Chordata > Actinopteri > Characiformes > Crenuchidae > Crenuchus > Crenuchus spilurus. Next base: position 43,523 of record BRDA01006740.1, read on the forward strand.
ACACTTAAGATGAAAATTTCAGACCCCTACATGATTTCTAAGTGGAAGAACTTGCAAATTTGCAGGGTGTTCAAATACTTATTTTCCTCACTGTCTATAGCACCTTTCAAGACACCAAGGACACTTTTCAATCGACACACTTCATACGCACACACTCCGGTGAGAAGCGGAAGTGAGTAGTGCACAGCATACTCTCAACCGGAAGCGACCGTCCACCTGGAGAACTGCATTGAGCAATAGGGGGATCACCCAGGACAGAGTGCCAACCATATCTGGGCATACATACATTCATACACAGACATATACATTCATACACGCACCACGATAATTGTAGAGTAGCCAATTCACCTAATCCCAATGTTTTTGGACTCAGATGGGGACTCAAACCCAAGACCTCAGCACTGAGAGGCGAACGTGCTAACCACTAAGTCACCGTGCCGCCCCATGGTTGTGACTTAGATGAAGATCAGAACACATTTACTGACCACTTCATGCAGAAATCCAAGTAATCCCAAAGGGTTCACATACTTTTTCTTACAACTGTATATGCCATCCATATCCATCATATGGGCCTTTACCACAAACATAGGGTACATTCCATCTCAAAATGTGCACAGTTTTGTTATGTTTTCCAAGTTAAATGGTTTGTTGAAATGGAGAGAAATGGTGTGTAACAGGCTTTGAGGTACACTTTTCTCTTATTTGATGGGTGTGTCAGAAGAGTTGCCTGATCAACAGTGTCATGTAAATAAGCCCTGCCTTATAAAAAAAGACTTAATGGTCCTCTACAAATGTAGTTTATTAAACACATTACAACATAAAATATCAGGATCTGAACATTTTTAATCCAAGAATGGTAATTGCAGCTGCTGTATAACTCAACAGACAAAATCATTCATTTCAGGGTTAAAAGTAACCCTGAAGATTTGGCTCCTTTGTGCAAGAAATGCCATACTTTGTGCTATATTTCCTAAGTCTTTTGTCTTGTAGTCATGTCCAGGTTCAGAGTGGTAGATATCCCACAATACAACTGGAATACTCGGTGTACAAATGACTCCTTTTAAGGCTGGTTTAACGAGGTTCAACGTTCATGCTACTCTGGTTAGTAGAAAGGTACATGAAAGCAAATTACAGTTTAGCTGCATCAAGTAAAGCATTACATTATGTAACAAGTGCAATTTAGTTGATTGTACATGTCAAGCATCCAAACCCACCTGTGCCAGCCTAAGAATTCAACTACTGAGTGAAGGGTAATGGGTAACACTTTATAATAACTTTCATTAATAGCTCATTAACTAATGATTAATAAATATGAACAAATCATTAGTTCATAAGAATTTCATTAACAAATAATTTACTAATGATTTACTTATGATTTGTTAAAATTTGAAAAAATGAATACAATCATTAGTAAATACATGAAGTGTCATTTATAAACATTTGTTCATAATTCTTATTAACTAATGATTTGTTCACAGTTATTACTCATTAGTTAATGGCTTATTAATGAAAGTTATTATAAAGTGTTACCGGGTAATGTAACATTAGTGCATTAAATTTTACTTTCTAAGGACAAGTGACTGACTCTTGAATGTAAGTAAGACTAAGGTCCATCTGCACAATAACAAATTATACAGTCCATAGTGTGGATAATTTAATAATTGTTTTACTAAGTTGTACTATTTTTCTAAATGACCAAATTAATTAAATTACTTAATTTACAGGGACATGTGCTCTTTAATATGTCCTTTTTATGTAAAATTGACACAAGACCTAGAGTTGTTTATACTGTTCAGTCTCTGCTGAAGGGGGTTATCAGGACATGTTTTCTGTATGAGATGAGATATGCTGGAATCATCAGAGTTGAACAGTGATACTAATAATACTGTATATAAGAATACTGATAACGATATCCAATGGCTTTCTGTTTGATATCAATACTGCAAATTAGGAGTATGCATTTTGATTAAGGGTAATATACATATAATCTAATCTGCATAAAGGTGGGTCCCCTCTTACTGCTTCTTTCTCTCGGCCCAGGTCATGGTGATCCCCAACACTTTCCTAATTGCTCTTGATGTTATATATAGAGGTCAATTTCAGTCCACTGTGGTGCATTAATTGCTTTGTACGATTGCATTGCCATGCTAATTTTAAAATTATTTTTATTAGTTTACAAAGATCATGCACCAGACTACATCTCAAATATGCTTTCACTTTGTTAACCAGAAAGGTCTCTCAGATCCTCCAGTGCCTCTCATTTAGTTGTTCCTCAAAGTAGAACAAAAACTTTGTGATAGTGCTTTTAGCCAAAAGTGTTTTAATTCAGTCTAGCTTTTATGTAGTGTTTTATAAGTATTTCATGGTTTTAGTTTTAATACTTTTCATTTATTTCTTTTAAAAATTTATTTGAATATTTTTTTTTACATTTTATATTTTTTATTTGTTTATTTCCATTCTTTTAAAAATACTTATTTTTTTTACTGATCAATTTTACTTTTATTACACATGGTTACATTTAATATTTATTTTTTTACCATTTATATAGTTCTTATTTTTTATATAATCTGCTTTTTAAAATAATATTTTCCTGACAATCACTTGTAAAGCACTTAGAATTTCAATTTGATTTGTATGAACAGTGCTATATAAATAAAGTTTGTATTGTGTTACTCGCCTGAATCCTCCACCACCCACCCCCAGCATAAATGACCTGTGGGGTACCACTGCAGTTGGGAGGCACTCAATGTTCAACAAGTCTATTCTCAGTACACCTTCACTCCAGCAGCTCTAGAAAATCTCCCAATTTAGTGGTTTTTGAGATGCCACAACCTTTCCCCCAGTACCATGTTATCAAACCCTTTTAGACATCAGTCAAATTGTGTCTTTAGCTCATGACGACTGTTTAGCACTCTGCTGCAACTGACTAGTGTTCTCACATATCTATACATGAAGCAAACCCTGGCAATTATTTATACATGCAGTAAAATATGTGAAATCCCAAAGCAAGTTCATTCCAAACCAGGGGTGGTCATAATACGTATTCTGATATGACAGTCATCTTTTCACCTTTTGAGTTTCTCATATAGTCTCAAACTTTATCTAGACATTCTGGAGTAAAACTTTCCCTACAGGACCATTTCCAATACAGCCGCAAGACTGTGGCCATTTGTAATACATATAAGCAACACATTGCCTTCCCTCAGCTGACACAAATATTTTTGCACAAAAAATTGGACATTAAATGTACTTTGTTGGATGGCTTACAAAAAGGTGACCCTTCCTTAAGGCCACTAATGACCAATGTGTATGTGTGAATGATGGAAATGCAGTGTTTCTGTAAGGAAACAGGGCTCATAAGATCTGTTTACAGACCCTTCAGCATGACCACAGGGTGGGTTTGGGTGTGGGTTTGTCTCTCCACCTATGGTGATGCTAATGAGAGATATGCAAAGGGACAGAGGAATTCATGCATTCATTCCTGAGTCCTATTAAAGTTTTAACTATAGAACTGCCACTCAAAAAATGCTTTTGAACAGCAGTATGGTACAGAGCACCCGAGAGATTTTATGTGACCCTATCAGGGAAAACCGGGTCAAAGTCAGTTTTTTTTAATCAAATATGATAAAAATGCATATTTGTAAAGAATAGTGTTAAATGAAGCCTCACACAAAGTTTCAGCTGATTATCTCTTACTTTCAGAGATGGAGCATTCAGAGACATTGCATACTGAAATTCAACTCAGTCTATTTGTGTCAAGACATAAGTACACAAGAAACACTTCAAAATAAATCCATATTGTAGCAGAAATTAAGAGTAAAAGACGACGCTGGCAAAAATTGCTCTGTTTACATTAGCTGAACATATCCGACCTGCTCATGTTTGGTGGATAGATACATGAGCTCAAGCACTTTTCTACAGTGAAGAGAAGTAGTTCAGGAGCCAAATGCCACCCAACAAGCTTGTATACCTTCGTAGTAGTAGTTCTACATCAGGGTTCGAGGGGTCACAGAAACCAGTTTTTCAGGTAAAATCTGCAAATTCGCTGAATGGCTTATTGCACAACTTTTTTGGTGAAGTTTTGTTTTTAATCAAAAATATGTACTACAATAGATATCTGAGACAATTATCTCTCATTTACAGCAATAAATTAATTAGATTAAATTATTTAAATTTAAATTAATTAAATTAGACCAAGTTTCTGCCATTCTGCAAAGGCAGAATCAAATTTAGCTAGGAGCTAAATGCTGGTTATTACATATGGGACATTGTAATGAAAAGCCTAATAGCTTAAAATTTGACAAAATTGTGCCCATATTTTCATGTTGGACAAAAGCTGGATTCTATTATTGCCAGACAGTAATGGTATATAAAGTTGGGAAGTCCACCCTGAGACATTTATCTTTGAAGGAGCAGTTCATGTCACACTTTTTTATGCTCTTTAGGGACCCTGCCACACAAGGGCGTAACTTTGGGTCCAACATTGGGGGGTTTGAGCTGTCTGCCTATTTATTTATTTATTAAATCATTTTCTTTTCTAAAAGGATTCAGGAGATTTTGGGTTAACCGTATTAGAAATACATTGTAATGCTTTTACTATGTATTTATTTAACTTTCTTTTTTCTTTTGCCAAATATAATAAATACAATATTTTACAGCAGTCTGTTCTCCACCGAGCATGTGAGAGTTTAATTAAACATTAAACTCTTTACTATTAAACACGTTCTGTAGAGAAAACGGTTTTAACGAGTCTCATCCTGGACATTTATGGGACTCTCATCTTCAGTCCTGTTATCAGTACTTATATTAGTTATTAATAACTAAATACATAAAATGTTGTGTGTATTCACTGAATAAAACTATATACTTGTTTAATGGGTTTAGTTTATTAAATATTACAGGTATTGTACTGTACTGTGTGCGCAAATAACCACTTTTATCTTTTTTCTTTTGACTCATTGTCAGCTTAGGAGGAGCATGGAGTAACAGGGGCATCGCCAGACATATTTTACTGGGACATATACCACAGTATTGATCTGCAGTGCCCCAGTATAAATTTCACCATTAAAAAAATCACTTGAGAGTTTTAAGTCTACGTAGAATACACTACAAAATGCACACATAGCTACTTAATATAGTAATTCATTGCAATTCTATTCACTCAACACTAGGGGCGTGACGAGATCTCGTGTCACGAGATATCGCGAGATGTAACTCTGCAATATTTCTCGTCGCGTTAAAAATCTGTCACGCGGGATTTGTGATCCAGCAAGCAGCCAGAATGACGTCGGATGCCCCCACGACTTTCAAATCGTTTGTTTGGCAGCATTTTGGGTACCCGGAGGAAATGATAAATGGCAAGGGAGTGACTGATAAGACACGGACCACATGCAAACATTGTATGAAAATAATGCCGTACACCGCGGCTAATACGAGCACGATGCAGAGACATTTACAGCATCACCACAGCTCAGTACTCAAATCAACAACTGCACCTGTGAAGAAAACACCAACAAGCCAGACAACGCTAACAAATACATTCGGACCTCAACTTCCACAGTCAAGCGCTGAAAAAAGGAGAAATATTAAATTTGATTTATTTTATTTTAACTTTTATAAAATTTTATTTTAATTTCAATTTGTAGAGGAAGAAGTTTATTAAAAGTTAATGCTTACATCATGCATGTTAAGAGTTATAATAAAACATTTCAAAATGCATAGGCAACTTAAATAAAAGTCTGTTGTCCAGTCAAATAATTTGTCATTTTAGTTTTCTTAAAATCTCATTTTGTCTCGTTCTCGTGAACCCAATATCATGTCTCGTCTCCTGGTGAGCGGAGTGTATGGTCACACCCCTACTCAACACAATACCCACATGGCTACTTATTATGATAATTTATTCACGTGTAGAGAGAGAGAGAGTGACACACACACACACACACACACACGCACACACACACACACAGAGAGAGAGACAGAGAGAAACACGCACAGACAGACAGAGAGAGAGAGAGAGAGAGAGAGAGAGAGAGCTACGTGACTAAATGTAACTAACTTTAGCCCATAACAACTTGCTGAATACTTATATAATATCA
>BRDA01006742.1:8848-19611 GCA_036984385.1 Crenuchus spilurus
ATGGTAGTAGGTAGTAGGATCTAGGTCGAGACTATCGCCTAAAGGTGGCGTGGGTAGGAAGGGTTGGTCGGGGGGCCGGGGCCCCCGTGGGGTCTCACAAAGCCGGAAGACGACGGTCGGCATCTAGAAGTCCCTCCCCACTACAGTCCTTAGCGGCGGAGAGGCTCCTGAGGTTGAGGGTAGTACGTGAAGGCGGAAGGGTCTGACCAAGGTGGTTAGCGCCGAGTCATGTTTCCAGTGTAAGTGGACTCATGACTCGGTCGACTCTGAGTAATGGTGGTGAGATATATATATGAGTGGGTCGGACGTGAAGGTACGTTTCATGTCAATAAACAAAGCAGGGTCAGATCAACAAGGCTAGATGCAAGGCAAGAGATGAGGATGATAACGCTCGGTAAGGACACAGAGTGGCAATACTTTGCATGGAAGTGCAGGCTGGGTGAGTATATATATAGAGTGGTGGTAATGAGTCTCAGCTGGCTCAGTACTCAGGTGAATGTGACCTTTGTACTGAGCCGCGATTGGTGGAACCAGTCTGGGAAGGCGGAAGTGCATGATGGGAGTTGGAGTCCTCGGAGAGGCGGCGATTCCTGACATCACCCCTCCCTGAAGATCTACGGCTGGCAGCAGAAGGCCGAAACACTCTGGGGTGCCCCCGGGGCCGGGGGGCTGGTTGGGAAGGATGGGTGCGGTGGAAATCCGCTATCAGAGCTGGATCTAGGATGATGGATGATGGTACCCACGACTGGTCCATCTGGTCCGTATCCCTCCCAGTCTACGAGATACAGGAGCTGGCCCCCACAGCGGCGGGACTTTAGCAGAGATCGGATGGGGTAGCAATGAAACCCATGGTGGGCAGGCTCACCGTATTAGCACATGGATTATTACGATCCATGTGCTTTCCCGGTGATGAGGCTCAGCTTTTATTTGGGCACTTCAAGGCTAGATGTCCAGGTTGTCCACAATAGAGACAGAGACCCTCAGTCCAGCGCCGCTGCTTCTCTTCAGGGGTGAGCCGAGTGATGTCACATTGCATGGGTTTAGGAATTTCTCTGGTAGTGGGATGGCTGGAGGAAATATCTCTGCTGGGTATTCTAGATCTGGGTTTACACTCTTTAATCAGATGATCAATACGAATGCTCATTCTTATGAGCTGATCTAGGTTGAGATTCTCATCACGGCATGCGAGCTCAGTTTGAATCTCATAATTGAGACCCTGTCTAAATAGTACTTTGAGCGGATCTTCAGGCTATCCAGCGGCAGCAGCGAGGGTGCGGAACTCTATAGAGAAATCCGTAACAGAACGTTTGCCTTGCTTGATTTTTGAAAAGGCTCACCGCTAGCTTTATCTTGATGAGGGTGGTGAAATACAGCCTTAAATTCCTGAACAAAGTCTGAATAAGAGTCTTGAGAGACTTTATCCCACACAGCAGTGGCCCAGTGGCGAGCTTTACCAGTAAGTCTAGATATTATAAAGGTGACCTTTTGAAAATCTGACATAGATGGTTCATTTGAGAAACATATACCGCAGTTCATAAGGAATCCAGCACATTCGTCAGGGGAACCATCAAAGCGTTCAGGTTTGCTCACCTTCAGAGTCGAGACAGGCTGGGCTCTGGAGCTCGCTTGGCTGAGAACTTGAACTTGGGCTGGAGGTGTGGGATCCCTGCGGTGTTTCTCCTTGGTGAGAGTCTGGGTAGCCATGTGGATTTGGCTAAGTTGACCATGGAGGTCAATCTGCTGTTTGGCCACAGTGTCCAGGGTAAATGACAGTTCCTGGAGTTGGACTTGATGGTGACCTAACAGCTGACCCTGAGAGGTTACTGCTTTCTGTAGCGAATCTGCATCAGTAGAATGCATTGTTAAGGCGAAGTATTTTGTGAGGAACGGAGCACAAGACCGGAGTTGTAAAAACAGTATGTTTACTGAAAGTGCAGATCGATACAAAAAGGCTAACCAAACAGATACAGAGCATCCAATAACAAGAGGGCTAGGCAAGAGAATAGTGATCAATGCAGAGCAGGGTCAAAACCAGAGTACATACAATCAGGCAGAAGTGTCCAAGGCGAAAGGCGAAGTCAGGGTCAATAAACAAAGCAGGGTCAGATCAACAAGGCTAGATGCAAGGCAAGAGATGAGGATGATAACGCTCGGTAAGGACACAGAGTGGCAATACTTCGCATGGTATATATAGAGTGGTGGTAATGAGTCTCAGCTGGCTCAGTACTCAGGTGAATGCGACCTTTGTACTGAGCCGCGATTGGTGGAACCGGTCTGGGAAGGCGGAAGTGCATGATGGGAGTTGGAGTCCTCGGAGAGGCGGCGATTCCTGACAGATACAGGAGAGATCACAACTCTATGGCATCAAAACAGGCTCAGCTTAAGGCATAAACATAAAACAGGTATTGTAAACGTGTTTTAAGTATTGTAAATGTAAATCTGTAAGTGAAACTATAAAATTGTAAATTTAAAAAATCATAAACGAAAAATACGGGTTGTAAATGTAATACTTACACTTTCGCTTCTCATTTTTATTTTTCACTTCACAAGTTATGTTTACCATTCACAAATTACTTCAGCTGAAAAGAAACCCAAAGGTTTTACAAATTGCATTAAATCAGAGTCATTTTTGGTGAAGGATGAGAACTTTTTTGTTTTATATATATATATATATATATATATATATATATATATATATACACACACACACACTATATTGTTTTATTTAATTTATGTTTAATTGATTGTTTAAAAGAAATCATTTGCGTTTTTCACATTTTGCAGGATTACTTACTAAAGGGTGGACTTATATAAACGGTGGGGAGCAGATCTGCTTAAGCAGCAGCAGGGTTGCCAGGTCCACAAAAAGCTCCATCTGACATAAAGCCCCCTCCCTATACAACCTGACACCAGCCTAAATTCTAGAGTGTCCAATCACAGATATTATTGTTAGCATTATTATTTTTATTATTAGTAGTAGTAGTAGTAAATATAATGTAAGAAGAACATACCTCCCTTACTGCTTTTCTTTGCATTTAAAATATCACCTTTTCTCTACTCTACTCTAAATTTATATGCTCAGATCCCATTCCAATAAGTTATCTAATACTAGTAAGTCTACCCCAATGCTCTTCACACTCAGTTGCCATTTAACTCTTTGTGTATATCACAGTCATAACCATAAAAACATTTATAGTAACACAAATATTTTGAGAATTTAACTGTGGTGTTAAAACCATAAGAAGTTAAAAGGTAGTAGAGACCTGGCAACCTTTCTGCTGCTTAATGCAGATCTGCTCCCCACCGTCTATGTAAGTCCACCCTTTAGTAAGTAATCCTGCAAAGTGCAAAAGTTCTCATCCTTCACCAAAAACAACTCCAATTTAATGCAATTCGTAAAACTTTATATAAAAATGACGTGCTTATACGCATGCACTGTACAAATCAGGCAGGGTGAATGGTTTGGGTAGTGACACCCTCTCATTTTGTGGGGTTTGTTTTCAGTTGAAGTGAGGTCGTAATATCCTGTACCTCTAGTCAATGAGCATTGAGCCCTATCCCCATCAAAAAGGGGTCAAAAATAAATTTATCATAATTTTTGAATGGTGAACGTAACTTTTGAAGTGAAAATAAAAAATGAGATGCAAAAATCTAAGTATTACATTTACAACCAGTATTTTTCGTTTATGATTGTTTTCAATTTACGATTTTAGTTTAATTTAAAAATTTACATTTACGATGCTTAAAACATACGTTTACAATACCTGTTTTATGTTTATGCTTAAGCTGAGCCTGTCATGACGCCATACAACTGATGGTCCGTTGAGTAGGTTTTGCAGTGGTATTTGTTTGTGCACTCCATGGTGTTTTCTTGCAAGATGACTGACGAAGTTAGTGAAGTGAGCAGCATCCTGTGTGCGTCTGACTCTGCACACACTCTCATAAGTTATAGCCGCTAATGAAGCACACAACGTGCTGAGGAGGAAAAGTATGTCTGTATGCCTGTATGTATGGTTTTTTTTTGTTTCTATATGTTTCGTTTGTCATGGGCAAAGTGCATCAGAGAGATGTATAATTGATATGTATATTATATATTATAATTATATGTATAATTTTACTGTCAAGTGAGTTGCAGTGTTTTTCCTACATGTATGTTTCTAGAGGCAATGAGGCAGGTTATTTCACTAAAACTATGCAATGTACATGCTTATTCACATAATTTTGGACTACATTAGTATAAATACAACAATAATAATTAGAAGAATTTGAATTGTGATTTTCTCAACTTCTCATTTAAACAAATCAGAACTTGTTTATAAGATTTGTATATACTCATTAAATATAATATGCATAAATATAAAATATGTAACTTTTATAACCTTCCATTCTTTATGAATTTGGGTTGCTACAAAACAATGGTTATTTTGTAAGGTATGTTTCTGTATGTTTCAAATTTGTGCTCCATGTACCCCCTTTTGACTTTGAGCACCTGCCCCTCCAAAGGTCTCTGCACGTCCCTGGAGAAGGATAACTGGCAAACAAATGGTGGTTACCATGGCAATGAGTATGCTGCGCGTGTCTGATGCATGCCTCTCTGTGGTGTCTTTTTGTTCAAGAATAACGATGAGTACATCATCAGATAAGCTTTATTTTTAATAGTTTTAAAATTTATTGATTTTTTACAAACTGTCCACAACCCACCCAGAACATGTCCGTGACCCACTTTTGGGTTGTGACCCACCAGTTGAGAATCACTGTTCTAATCCTTCACTGGTGGTCACATGGCACTGTTGGCTGGATAGTTTTGATTGGTGGACTACTTTCATTTCAGCAGTGACACAAAAAATGTTTAAAATTTCCAGCTCTGCTGTGTCTGATCCACTTGTACCAGTACAACACACTAACACACCACCACCACAACAGTGTCACAGCAGTGTTGAGAATGATCCATCACCTACTCTGTGGTGGCCCTGACCATTGAATAACAGGGTGAAAGGAGGCAAACAGATAAACAGATGGACTACAGTCTATAATTGTATAACTATAAAGTGCACATATATGGTCAGTGGAGCTGACACAAGGAGGTACTCTTAATGTTATGGCTGGTATGTGTGTTTTTGTTGACACATTTAAAAAAGAACTATTACCCAATCAAAGCTCAGCAATGTGACACCACTAGCCAATCCAAAGGACGGGACGGCGGGACTTGTTGGAATACGAGTGCGATTTTGTCGGAAAACGGGCGGGAATAATAATAGTAAACGCGTGCGAATAAGTGTCACGTGAACGAACGGATGCTGCGTCAAAACGGGGAAATGCCGCTCTGCTGGGACGTAGAAATGCTTAGTTCAGGTTTTAGACGAAGCATTAAGTATTTGTAATGATATTTATTCGTTTTAAGGTTGACAAATATGTGTTTGGCGAGCAGAAAGACCAGGAGTGGCGCTTCAACTGAAGTCCCTCCTCCTGAATGATGTGATCAGCTGACTGAGGCTCCTAAACATACATCTGACTTTTACTTTGTGTTTCGGAAGACCGGGAGCGGTGCTCTCAACACAACAGTAACATCCACAAGCACAGAGGACAGCATGCTGAAGAAGAGTCCGTGTCAGAGGGAGAAGCTTTAGTTCAGTGTGTTGGAGAGGACAGAATCATGACTGACACAGCTCTGCCTGTGGGTAAACGCCTGAGCTATGCTGTGGGACACTTTCTAAATGACCTGTGCGCTTCTATGTGGTTTACGTACCTGCTGGTCTATTATCACTCAGTTTTGGGCTTTCAAAACACGTATGCTGGTGTGCTGCTGCTGGTGGGTCAGATTGCTGATGGAGTTTGTACACCTCTCATTGGATATGAGTCTGACAGGACTGCTGGTTGTGGAAATTATGGAAAGAGGAAAACGTGGCATTTAATAGGTAACAATTGAGGTCCATTCCTGTCTTCTTTTTTAACATTCACAAAAAAGGGAGGAGTCATGAAAACTTCTACTCAAGCAGCTAATTTCTGACGGTTTTCAGCTGAATAAAGATTCTGTTTCAAATGAACTGACACATCTGCAGTTATAATAAGTGTACAGTTATGTACAGTTAAGTGTACAGTAGTGTTTTTGGTCTTCAGTGCTTTTTGGTGTTTGAGACCCAAACAAATAGAACTGAACACTCTTTCTGTCCTGCTGCCCTCTGGTGGCAGACATCTGAGCTGCTAGATAAACCTAAGAAATGTTCCTTCAGTGCTCTACAGCCTGAAATAAATTATTTTTGGGACAGAAATGCTAAAGCTATTTTTGTGTTCATTGTAAGCATGTGTTTTATAAAATGATAAAACACATTTTCTTCCCATTTGAAGGGTTATTTTAGAACAATGAACATTTTGTATTTATTTCATGTAAAACTTTAAGATTACGGCATGAAGATCAATACAGAGAATTCAGAAAAGTATAGTGAACTGTTAAGAGGTTTATGCCCCACAAATTTCTATATATATTTATATTATATATTGTTGTATACAGCTGTGTTTGTGTGTATATACAGTGGTAACCCTACTTACGAGGGAGAACGACGGTGCTTGTGTAGGCTGGTGGTTAAGGAGGACAGGAAGACGGGCGTACGTGTATGGCATGGTTACACTTATATGAAAAGTAAAATTTATCTAACTTTGTTGTTCACTACCTTTTCCTACCTTAGCGTCGCTTTCAACAGGCACTTTTACTGGAAAGCGGTATAAGGTATTGACTGACCTCTTCTTCTATGGTAGCATCTAGGAAATGCTACGACCGCAGCGCCCCTAGTGGTTTGGCATAATTGAAAAAATTTACGCTACTCGTTACTTGGAATATTACTCGTTACCTGGAACAAAAATATTCCGAGATCTCGACTCATTACCTGGAATGCTCGTTAGTAGGGATGCTCATAAGTAGGGTTACCACTGTATGTGTGTGTGTGTGTGTGTGTGTATATATATATATATATATATATATATATATATATATATATATATATATATATCCGAACTCCTCATAGTGTCTTAGTCTGCTGAGTAACTCTGGGCCCTGATTTCATATTATTAGCTTGCTCAAATATCTCTCTGTACATATATGTATAGATACACACACAGATTATCTATCTATCTATCGATCAATCTATCTTTTGATCAGTCGATTGATCGCACCCCCTGCTGGAAAAATGTCATACTGCAACATTTGCAGTCTGACATCCAGAGTAACGTACATGTGCTGTATATACAACAATAGGTATTCTCTGACAATATAAAATGGTTATCATGGCTTCGTCAGCAATTGTCAAGATTTGATTACATCATCCTATCATCCAAGTCAACAGCATGTGTATTTTGCTTTCACTGTGTTGTACAGAGCTTATTGTTTTGAGATACTATTAAAATCTCTCTTATTTTGCTTGTAGGAACTGTCTCTGTCCTGCTGTCCTTTCCCTTTATATTTAACCAATGTATTGGCTGTGACCTAAGCACTCCACAGTGGGCCAGTCTCATCTACTTCATTCCCTTCATCATCATCTTCCAGTTCGGATGGGCTGCCACTCAGATTTCTCACCTCTCGCTCATCCCTGAGTTGGTTTCTTCTGAGCATGCTAAAGTAGAGCTCACTGCATACAGGTACTTCCTTCCTCACGTTTAGTAAAGAGAGATTTAAAAATCTATTTAAAATGCTGTTCTAGTGTTTATTGAGACAGAGAGGCATTATTACAATAATTATAGAAAGCATACTTATTGAGATATATTGTTTATATATTAGTTTAGCTTACTTTAGGTTTTAGTTCATTAACATAAGAAATCCCGAATCAAAAATTATTATTATTATTATTATTATTATTATTATTATTATTATTATTATATTTCATTTTGAGTTTGAGTGAATTACCATTCAAACACTATCAACATGTAAACAAAAATGCCCTAAATGTCACTCTCTGTGTGATGGATAAGAAATATTACAGTTTACCTTGAATGAAATTATGAACATAAATGAACGTTTTCTTGATTTTTTTTTTTTTTTTAGGTTTTGGAATTGCCCTCATAATTACCAGTTGATTGACAGTATTTGTTAGAGTAGTTACAACAACAGCAACCAATAATATTTATAAAATTGGGTGATTTTGTAATTTTTAGAGATTCCTCATGTTTTTCTTTTGTATATAAATACACAAAAATGGGTATAAGCAGGATAGCAGCCTTCGAGCTGGCCTGTTAAACCAAATTAATGGACTTGGTGGAAGATGCTGCTTCACACAGTGAACTGAGTTATTTGCCTCCACCTTGTTTATTTTTTTTTATAACAGGACACCTCAGAGGCCTTTACACCAGACATGTCCAACTCCAGTCCTTGAGGGCCGGATTCCTGCACAGTTTATTGATTGCCCTTCTCTGACACTACAATTAAACATGCTCATTACCTGCTGAGCTGAATCAGGGCTTGTTTAATCAGGAAGATCACCAAACTGTGCTGGAATACGGCCCTCCAGGACTGGCATGCAGGAAATAGTTGATATCACATCATTGCTGTTAAAAGCTTCATATTACGTTTTTCTTGTATTTTGTTTTCCTCTGAAGTCTGTGTAAAACATATGTAGATGTATGTGCTAAAATGCAGTCATAATTCATTGTCACCATTTTCTGACCTCACTTAATCCTTTGTGATCAAACAGGCTGCTTATGTTATTGCACATTTAAGACTATATATGTAAAAGATCTCTGTTCTGATTGGCCACCCTTCTTCAAAAAGCAGCACAGGCTACAACTCTAAGTTGTAGTAAATATTTTTGACTGAATCAGTGGATATGCAGTTCAAGTTTTAAGTGTAAATACGTGAACATATCTTCTATAAATAAACACTTTTTAAAGCACAGTAACTCTTTATTCACTGAACATTCACTTTTTTTTAGATGTGTAGAAACTAAAACTAAAAATGTTTTTCTTTTGTTTATGTAGAGGTGAACAGTTGTGTGTCTTTTGCATAAAACTGTATCTAAATGTAGTTGCTGTGACATCACAAAATACTCAACTGTTCCTATTTCAAACCTTGACCCTCTTGATGATTGATTCTATTCTTGTACAGGTATGCTTTCACCGTCATAGCCAACATCACAGTGTACGCAGTTGCATATATTCTTTTCCATTTTCAATCTGGAGAGGATCCCTCCAGTGTAGACAATTTGGGCCCCATTGACATCCCCATTTTCAGAGTAAGTATAAAGAATGAATAAGTTTGATAATCAGCAGTTTAATGTCTCTTTAACTATTGGGCATCTGGGGGCATTTTCTCGATTTTTGACTATAATATGATACAAAATATTCAAAACAATCTCAGTTCTCTCCATAACAAAGAAGCATTTGTCCTAGATTGCTGTGTACCTTTTAGAACTTCTTCATATCTCTTGTGAAATCAGATCCTTTGCTGTTGTGGATGAATAATTTTGTTGTTGAAACAGGATTACCAACTTTTTAGGGTTATTTATGAGTAAAACAGAATTAATGACAAATGTTTAATTAATGCCCAGATATCTGCAGCTGTAAGCTTTTGGAATGTTGACTGAATGAAGAATGAAGGGTTTCTAATGTCGGTCGGTCCATTGGACAGTTCACACAACAGAGACACACAAATTACATACAGGGAGAGGCAGATGAGTTCCTGAGTTGTCTTTTGAATTCTATTGTTTTATTTATCAGGACATAATAAAATCATCTGTTGCTTAGCAGATTTTAAAATGAGGTAAATTCAACCTCAGATGAACAACAAAACAAAACAGGCTCCACTGTGTCATTATTTATTTAACAAAAATTAAACCAAAATAGTGAAGCCTTGTTGGATAAACTACATACAGTCCATAAAACAATATCTTATAGAACCACATTCATCAGTCTCTCACATTGTGCTGGTTTTCTCTTTATTACAACATTGCTTCAGTTCATTGAGGTTTGTAAGCATTCATTTATGTACAGCTTTCTTAAGGTCATACCACAGCATTTCAGTTGTGTTGAGGTCTGGGCTATGACTGGCTCATTGCAACACTTTGATTATTTTCTTTTTCAGCCATTCTGTTGTAGATTTGCTGGTTTGCTTGCAATCATTGTCCTGTTGTGTGACCCAATGTCTTGTTTAACTGTCAGATAGATAGACTCACATTTATCTTTAGAATACATTGAAATACAGAAGAGTTAACGGTCAGCTCAATGTTTGTGCGTTGTCCAGTCCTTTGGCTGCAAAGCAAGCCCAAATCACCACCCCTCCACCACCATGCTTGACAGTTGGTAAGAGGTGCTTGTGCTGATATACTATGTTTTTGCCAACAATACAGCTGTTGTGCAATATGGTCAGACATCTTGTTGACATCTTGCTGACACAGACATCTGGTTGGCCAAAGGACATTGTGGTTTGTTCAGATGCAAATATGTAGACTGAAACCTTGCTGCCATGTTCTTTTTAGAATGAAGAGCCTTTCACTGTAAGACTTGAAATTGTTTGGAAATGGCCTTATAACCCTTCCCTGATTAATGGGCATATACAGCTGCTTCTCCAAGTTCATATTCTTCTGCATTTTGGCCTAGCGTTGTTAAATAATTATTAACACTGTGTAATTTATGTGGTGTTGTTCATCTGGCATTGTATTTTCCTAATGTTAAGACCTTCTTGGGCCTTATACAAACCGGATTCCAAAAAAGTTGGGACACTAAACAAATTGTGAATAAAAACTGAATGTAATGATGTGGAGGTGCCAACATCTAGTATTTTA
>BRDA01006742.1:19711-54857 GCA_036984385.1 Crenuchus spilurus
TTTCTCCTTTAAAATGTTACGAATAAAATATTGACATTTGCCATCTCCACATCATTACATTCAGTTTTTATTCACAATTTGTTTAGTGTCCCAACTTTTGTAAATGTAAAAACTTTTATTTGTAAATAAAACCATTTTTATTTTCATATGACTGTGCTTTCATATGTTTATGAACATTCTGTCATCGTTCATGTCCTGTTGCCCAGTCCATGTGTTCGTTTGTTGTCTAGTCTCCACCCCTACCCTGTCCTCATCACTCCCAGCTTGTTTGGTTGCACCTGTCTTCAATGCTTGTGTGTCATTATCTGTTAATCATGTATCCCTATATATACCCTCTTGTTTCTCAGTATGTTACTGGGCATTTTTTCTTGTTGCCATCATCAGTGCATGTTTTGTGTTTATGTTTAGTTGTGTTGGCACTTTATTAATGATATTCGGCTTCACCTCAAGTGTGTCTGCCTTTGTTCCTGACACATTTCTTGGAATGAATGCATTCAGTTACTTAAGCTGCTTTAAAATATTGTAAAGAAAGTCTGTTAGAAAGAATGTTAGATAGAAAGTATTATCTGAACAGTAGAGACAGTGCCAACAAAAGCAATATAAATTCTTTTTAATACCCTTGATTTCTGAAGAAACAATGAATGAGCAGGTGCCCCAAAGCTTTTGTCCATAGGTATTATAATACAACCACAGAAATAGCTTTCAGCATCAGATACTGGTTAGAAAGTCATTCCCGGCACTTCTGCAGACGTTCACACAAATGTGCTGCACATATAGGGTGCTTTACATTCCCCCATCTGTCAAGGTCTGCCTAGGAAACTGTCCTCACTGACCTCGTTTGTTTCTCTGCAGTTTGTCTAAATCTGTGCTGTCCAACCTAAACCACAAAGGGCTGGTGTGGCTGTAGGCTTTCATTTCAAATGAGGTGGAGTACAGCTGCTTCTACTGGTTTAATTGGTTAGTCTACAAACAGCTGGTCATGTGGACTGAGGCTTTGTTGGAACAGAAACTTGCAGCCACAGCAGCCCTTTGTGAGTAAGATTGGACATCATTTACTTTAAAGGTTCTAATATTCTGTTCTGTTCTCTCCATTAAAACAGTATTATACTCCGTCCTGCAGTGCAATATTGTGGAAATCCTGTTCTAGAGGAGCAGAGTTCAGATTTTGAAGTAATCACATACAGTTTGGACACCTGTACAAATCCTTTATATCATCTTTCAGAGCTTTGTTTTACTTTCGCTTTAGTAGAACAGCTGGTCTTAAATGACTTTATTCCTGAAAACGGCCTTTATCTATCTTTGGTAGTTAACTGCCTACATTTGTATCATTTCAGGTTATTCACTGGGCTTGAGCTTCTTAAACTTAAAGAAATTCACTAGACTTTTGACCGGTAGTGTATAAAGATGAAGCTCCGTAAATCAAAGCACAAGGTGTCTTTGCTAAATCATGGTGAACAGCAGTCCATTCTGCAGTGTGTTGTGTTGATAAATAAAGTGGTGCTGTATGAGGTACAGCTGGTTTTGTTGGTTTTAAATAGATCATAGAACTTCCTCATTCCGTGTTACATTAAATATGTCAGTTTCAGTTCTCCTTTCCCCCTCATTTGCATTTGCATTTTGTTTAAGCATAAACATGTGAAACATATAGTTTTATTGTGTGCTTTTATTGTCTGTCTGTATCTGTTTATGTATCTGTCAGTCTATATGTTTGTCTATTTATCCAACAATTTATCTGTGTCTATTTGTCTGTATATCCCTCTGGCTGCATCTGTCTGTCTTTCAGTATATGGGCCTTTCTGTCTGGTCAGTCTGACTCTATCTAATAATTCACTCAGTAAAGTTATGGGGTATATTCAGGAAACTAGTTTATTTTATGGTTTATTTAGTTCAATAGATGCTTTTTAAAAGAACACAAGCAAATGGTGCTAAACAGAAATAAATACTCTCTTTATTAATCATGACTTATTATATGTCCCATGTTATCTAAGATACCATTTTACATGAACCTACCCTATTAAAAATCTGTCTCTGATAGACAAGTGTTTCTTGTCTGCTAGCATGACTGTGTGTGTTCACAGTATGTGAAAAAAAAATATACTCATGTTTTAACTTGCATTTTCATTTGGGGAACATAGGATATACATGGGTAAAAGTTGGAAATGTAAAAAAAAAAAAAAAAGTCCTGGAAAAAAATGCTGGAGACAAGCTTCAGTCCGGTGATATAGCAATTTTATGGAAAATGGTATGCACTTTTAGGGCTTCTAATTTGTTTATGGATGTGTACAAAAATGGAAAAAAAATCTAGAATTACATCATTTTATTTTCAATGTTTGAAAAACATTTTGTACTAAATAATGAATAAAATTGATATTGTATAATAACATTACTTATCACTTAAGAATGTCACTTATTTTTATAAGAACTTTCTTTCAGATCTGTACAATTTGGAAAATCAACCCCTCTTGACCTTCCAGAAAAATCTGGAAAACTTTTAGCCATGCTATGTATGGACATAATGTTTAAAATTAGACTTGCAGACCATGCTGAAATTGCAGACCCTGGTGTAGAAACTCAGTTCTATAAATCAAGTACTGGGTTGATTCTTCCCATTTATGTTATTTAAAGGTTCTTCTCTTGCCTGTAGCCTAACCTTTAGCATGAACAACCTGCCTCCATTCAGCAGTTGCATTAGACAATTCAACAGTATCACAAGACATGAGTCTTCACTGCTTTTCAGATCAGACTTAACAAAGCTTATAGCATTAACAGTTAAAATTTTTTTACCAAATTCCAACAACATCTCACCATAGTCTGTACAAATGACAGGCACAGCTTTAGAAATTTAGACCTGAAAAAAAAAACAGTAGAGTTTTTGTGGGAGCTCCTATCAGAGAAGCTGCTGTGTTCTTAAGCGCATTGTCCTTCATCTTACATGAAAAGCAAATCTGACCATGACACCCACTACTTCCTCACTGTGTGTTTTCAGAACCTGAGTCTGATCGTGCTGGCTATTGGAGCTGTGTTTTCTCTGCTTTTCCACTTCGGCACAAGAGAGACAAAGGCTGAGAAAAGTGAGAATGAGGAGGAAGGGTCCAGTGACGGAGAACGACAACCTCTTCTCACCCGAAACTCTATCAACTCATCATCGACTCCTCTGCAGTGGAAGCACTGGCTCACAGAGCCTTCATTCTACCAGGTAACTGCTCTTGTCCAATCAGGATCCATGTTTTTAAAGCAGGGGTCCATTCATATTGCTCCACTCATTTAAAATTTATGGAAGTTTCTATTGATTTTTATTAGTAATTATGCAGTCTTGACTATTTTGACAGTTAATTTTAATTAATGTTTCTTACCCTCACTACTCAAGTTCTAAACAAAATAATTAAAACTTGGACTCCAAATATGTATTGGCTGTGTAAAAAAAAGTGTAGATATGTGTTTGTGATTTCTTAATGAACCATTGTTTTAATGATCAGGTTCAGTCCTTCTGTCGGAGCAGAAAAAATCATGGAATAAGAAAATAAGAATTAAAATTCTGGGTATATGTTCAGTGAAAATCTCAGACAATTTTATTGGCCAGGCAGTGTGATGGTTGGAGACATGACTATAATATAATGTAATTGTAACGGTGGGCTCACAACTGAGTGTGCTAATCATAGAGACAATAGAGGGCGAGTGCAGGTAAAAGAACAATCTTTAATGAACAGAACACTAAAACAAGAACACAAACACAGGACTAAGCAGGAATAATGGTCAAGGCAATAACAGGGCTAGACATTAATACAGGACTAGGCAGTAATAGGATTGGACATAATAACAATAAGAGAATAAACATGGAACTAGAACTCAAAACAGACTACCAAATAATAGGGGAGGGGCTACAGGCATGAGAGGAAGCGGGGAACCAGAAATCAATACAAACTAAGACACAGAGTAACACTCAAAACACCAGGCTAAACTCAAAACAAAGCTAATGTAAGGCAGACAACCAGGAAGACTGAAACAACATGAAAAGAGTAAATCTACAAACCATAACTAGAGGGAAACCCAACAAAGAACTAGAAGAGGATGTGTGCAAAAGGAAGGATAAACCAAATAAATCCAAATTCTAAAACACTAAGAAGACAAAAGACTACGACAAAAACAAACACAAGAACAATCAAACCTGAATGGGGGTAAATAGACTACGAGGGAACAAAACCGATTAATAGAAAACAACGCCGAGCAATGACTGACTGGATAGTGGAAGTTTTATACCAACTAGTGATTATGGAAATGTGAATCAGGTGAGTGCTGCAGAGGGAGTGACGTGTGTGGGTGAAGTGCATTATGGGGAATGTAGTGTGTGAATGAATGGAAGACTAGACACATGAATAAAGGGTGATGAGGAAGTGGACTACAATCTATGGTGAAAGTGAGTGTGAATGATTGGATCTGATTACAAAGTAGATGTGTGATTTGATAGAGAGAGAGAATAGACAAAAAAAACAGAACAAGGCATGAGACAAACGTTACAATAATTATATTGTTCTATTTATAGTAGAGCTGGGCGATACGGCCAAAAATGTTATCACGATAAATATTTCTATATTGATCAATCTCGATAATTATCACAATATTACATTTTCTAACACTGTCATAGTTTTTCAATAACATTTTTATAAAAACATCAGACTAAATACATGAAATGTTACTATTTAAAATATCAAAATGTTTATTGCCACAACATAATATACAAGAACACAGAATGCACATTACTCAAATACACAGTTAAAGATTTCATTGGAACTAAACTTAGTAAATTTACATTTTGATTCTCCTGCCAAGAGGAGGTAAAACTTCTAACATAAAAATGACTAACAATTTTTTAAAATAACAAAATATCTTATGTGTCCTGCAAAGAAGTAGAAAATATAACAATGTAACAAAAATTAACAAGATAAAAAAAACACATTCCTACGGCAAAGTTCTAAACCTTTAGAACTGTTAATGTATTGCAATTAACAAATTAGCAAGCCTTTGATGTCTGATGTATTTCCTGTTGTAATTATGCAGCAGAAACCTCAGAATCGAGCAGAAAAGTGAGAGAGGAGCAGAGACAGTTGTGCATGCATAGTGTACACTGTGCTGCTGTGTAAAGATGCAGTTCTTGTTTCTCAGCTCTAAAGAGTGATGTTGTTTGCTCATTTCTCCGCTCACCTCACAGCTGTTTATGCTTGTTTCTCTTGCATGCACTCGGTTTAACCCCATTTTTGCGCTCTCATATTAAAGACAGTAATCTCACTACAATAGACCCTTCTTTGGAACAATGGCATCACAGCAGATGACTCACCTTTGTCTTTGTTTTTATTGTCAGGGCTCTCTCTACTGGCCATCTTCCCATAACTTGCTACTGTTTAAATGCAATCTTACAACAGAGCATGCAGTTCAGTGTGCAGTCTGATAGTGTGCTGCGTGATTATGGTGTAACCGTTGGTGGCGCTGGTGAGGAGGATCTGTCTAACTAGCAGCAGTATCACATTTCAGAACTCGCTGTCAAACTGCTTAGACGTGAAATGGAAAGGAACGTTAATGCTTATCGAATTCTATTCCCAGCTTCTCATTGTCGTCAAGGGAAAAATTATTGTCAAACAAATTGATATTGTTTTTATTGCCCGGCACTAATTTATAGTCTTTCTTATTCTCTGTGCTTTTAGGTTGCTCTCCTTTATATGTGTACCAGACTCATAGTGAACCTCTCACAGACATATATAGCCATGTACCTCACCAACACACTCATGCTGCCAAAGGTAAGAAGATTACAAACCAACTGATCTGTCTACAAAAATACATTCAAAATATACCTTTCCATGAGCAAGACAGTTAACTAAGCTAACGTTACTCAACATTGTTTTAAAAGTAAACCTTCAGCATTTCAGTGAAGTTTAATCTTTGAGATGCAACTGTATTTTTCTTTGTTTCTCAGTTTTCAGTAAAGATCAAGTGACTGGAACAGTCAGCATGAGGGTGAGGCTGCCCTCATGCTGCATAGATGATGTATACTGTATATGATATATATATATATATATATATATATATATATATATATATATATATATATATATATATATATATATATATTCATAGATGATATATATGATATATATTTGATATGTTGCCATATATAATACATCTATAATATATGTATTATGGCTATATATACGCTTCAATATGCTATATCAAAAAAGCAAGATATATATTTACCTTTTTGAATTAAATTATAAACACAAGTGAACTTTCTCACAATTTTCTAAATTGTAGACATTACTGTATACACATTCAGACACACACACACAAATTCATATCAGAATTTTATGTGAGGCAAGAGCAGGGTGGCAGTCTACATGTCTGGGCTATGTTATCCTGGCATGACACTGAACTACTAATACTGCTGTATTATTCTCTGAATGCCAATGGGAGCTTGGCATTTCCAGCAGATCATGTGCACCCACTCATGATCATGTTCTTTCCTGACGGTAATAGTACCTCACAACAGGACAATGATCCACCTCCTTGCTCAAGGTAGTGCATGATTCTACTCAGGAGCACAACACTGACTTTGCTGTCTCTCCCTGGCCTGCTAACTCACCTGATCTCAATCCATTGGAGCACAATTGGACATATGTGTATTGACAGGTTCACTGTTTTGACCCACAACTGCACAATCTGAGGGGCCTCAGTGCTCTGCTGCAGTTGGAATGGGCATGAGTGCCTCCAGATAATTTCATTCACCTACAGTCCATGACATGAAGTCTCGCTAGTGTCATCCAAGCCAAGGCTGGTTACTAAATGGTCATAATATTCTGATATGACTGTGTGTGTATAAAATGAAACTTGAGAATATGAAATGAAATCTGACTTCATGAAGGCACTTGCTCCATCTTGTGTTTTGGATGTGTGATATCAGAAATATCAGAGACATGTTAAACTTGTTAACTGTAACAATGAAATATGTTGAAATATGTAGACATTGAATAATCCAGTCCAGTCTACTACATTTTGGTTTACTGCATTTGGCAGACGCTCTTATCCAGATAGATGAACAAAAGTGTTTTGTTTCCATTGAGAGAATTATCTCTGCTACTACAGACAGGTTAGAGTTCAAACTAGTCTTCAGTTCAGACAATGTCAGAACATAACCATTACTAATAAATAGAAACAAGGAAAGATACACAATTATACACAATATAAAAGCATTACTATGCATTACAAAAAGTGTTTTAAACTACTGCTCACTTAAGTGTTCAACAAAGAGATGCTCTTCAGTCTGCGTTTGAAGACTGTGAGGGACTCTGCTGTTTGAACAGTCAGTGGGAGTTTGTTCCACCATCTGGGTGCTAGAACAGAGAAGAGTCTTGATTCTAGTCTTTCACGTGTCTTGAAGGATGGCGGGTCAAGCCGAGGTGCGACTCGAGACTTGACCATTGCCATTAGGTTGGGAAGGCCTGGATAATTTTTTGCTTTGTAGGTGAGCATCAGGGTTTTGAATCTGATATGAGCAAGTACAGGAAGCCAGTGAAGATATCGCAGCAGTGGAGTTATGTGGGAGACCTTGGGCTGATTGAAGACCAGCCGTGCATCTGCATTCTTCATCAGCTGCAGGGGCCTGATGGCTTGCATAGAAAGACCAGGCAGCCAGCCAGGTTGCAGTAGTCAAGTCTTGAGATGAGAGACTGGACAAGCACCTGGGTGGCATCCTGAGTTAAAGAGTGTTGAATCCATCTTAATGTTGGATAAGCTACATATTATGTAGGTAACATTTCTAAAGAGCAAATTGCAATGTTAAGAGTAATGCTTTCTTGTAATGTTTGTAAGTCTTACCCCATGGCCATGACTTAGCCTTGCCTATATTACAAACATAGCACTAGCTAGTCAAGCCTATATAACTAACAGTTGTTTTTAACTGGGTAATGTGGACTTTTTTTTTAGCTAGTTCTACTATCCATGGAAATAAAGGAAGACACCCTCAGGACCAAACTACGTTTGTAATACAGGCTAGGCATGCATTCCATATTTTCAAGTTTCATTTCATTCAGTATATATTTTATATCACTTCCAAAACAGCATGCCATTGTGTGTGTGTGTGTGTGTGTGTGTGTGTGTACACTATGCTCCTATATGCTATGCTGGTTATGGTTGCAAAGATCTATTATTGCTTTTGTAGGCAGGATTTTGTTAGGCCTTTCCCAGCCTTTGTCAAATGGTCTTTGTTTATATGTTGCACTTTTGCAGTGTTTTGTTTTTGTTTGTTGCAACACACTCAGCCTTAAAATGAATACACTTCAGGTGCAATAACTGTTCCTTTAACGTCTGTGCAATAATCAGATTTGATTGTGTAATTTAAACTTCATACTATAAACACTTTACTTTTCAAGTATTATTTAAATATTTAAAAAATATTATCAAACCTGATCTGGAGTGCATTTGAATTTTGTTGTATAACAGTACAATGACAAATAATATTCTATTTAATTTTCTGGTCATTAGTGTCTGAACTATGGCAGTGTCCTGACTGTTCTCTCTCTTTCATGCAGAAGTATATTGCTACTATACCACTGGTGATGTATGTGAGCGGCTTTGTTTCCTCATTCATTATGAAACCCTTCAGCAAGCTAATTGGGAAATGTGTAAGTTTTCAAGCTCTCTCTCAACTCACACAGCTGGGTAACAAATGAACTACTGTGCTACAAGTACAAGATTGACTTTACAGCTTTACTTTAAATGTTGGTTAAAGCCAAATAATTGGGTTGGAGCTATGTTCGTCCTTTCTAATCCCTTCAGAGCTCTTGAAGCATTTACAAGTCTTCAAGAATCAACACTACTTCACAGTGAATAGAATTCTGTTAACAATCAGACCTGAGTTTGCGTCTTGGCACAAAGATCATTCTCTAAATGGTAAATAGTTAATAATTAAATGGGAGAGTGAGCATTACACTGAACATTCTCTCTTCCAGGTAAATTAATAGTTCACCCAGAAATCATATTTACATATTTTTACAAACTTGAAATTAAATTCTAATAATTTGAAATTCTGCATTTCTGATTAGCATGAGCTATAAGTCATATTGAGCAACAATAAAACCAAAGAGAGCTTAACATCTCACTTTACATGTAATACATTTAAGAGAGTTTACATTTTAAAATTCAATTATTAATACAAATACACTTTTTCATGATATTCTAATTTGTTACATGCACTTGTATTCAACCGCATATCAGAAAAAAAGGCACAGTAGGGAAAAATGCAATGATAAAAAAGGCAAACAAAAAAAGCAGTGTTTCTTACATTTTGACTTTTGTTTCATAGCAGACAGTAAGTGTACCCAAGATATTTCATGTTTTGTCTGGTACACTTCGTTACATTTAATATGCATCTATTACTGCATTTCAGGCCTGCAACACATTTCAAAATAAGTTGGGACAGTAAAGCATTCACCACTTCACAATATTGTAATTTTTTCTCACAACACCTAAAATACTTTTTTGGCACGGAGGATACCAAGTCATGAAATGTTTTAACTGTAATTTTGTCCTTTTCTTCCTGCAAACATGTCTTACAGTGTGCAACAGTACAAAGTTGGTGTCACAGTTTTATTTCAAAATTCTCTACACACTATCTGTTAGGGACAGGTAGAGGACTGGAGGAAGGCCAGTCCAGTACCTGTACCCTCTTCATCTGTAGCCATTCTTTTGCAATGTGTGCAGCATGTTGTTTTGCATTGTCTTGTTGCAAAATACATGGATGTCTGTGGAAAATGTCATTTTGAAGGCAGCATAAAATCTCAGTGTACTTTTCAGAAGTTCAAATGACCTTTGCCAATAGCAGTGACACAACCCCATATTATGACAGACCCTGGATTTGTTGCTGATAACAGTCTGGAGGGTCTATTTTGTTTGAGGTCAGGAACAAAGCATCCATTTCTTCCAAAAAATGGTCAGGAATACTGATTTGTCTGACCACACTACACAGTTCCACTGTGTGATTGACCATCCCAGATGCCTCAGAGCTCAGGGAAGTTGATGCTGCTTCTTGTCATTGTAACATAAGGCTACGTTTCTGCACAGTAATGTGACATTTTATGAATGTAAATCTGTTTTGTAGTGCTTGACAAAGATTTGCCAGTGTAATCCCTTGCCCACCAGCTGTTGATGAATTTAATTTGGGGTTGTATTAAAGATATACTAAATAAGTCAAATCGGCAAGTATAGTTTGATTATCCTGTCTGCAGAATTTAGAGTTTGCCTACTTAAATAAAATGTGTTGAATTGTGAATCATAAATGAACAATAGAAGATTGAAAGTATTGAATTGAATTGTGTAACCAAAAAAAGGATTCCTGTTCTGTCTCAGCTTTATGTCCAGTAACATGGCATTGTGTTTTATCATTGTGGTCTATATGTTCCATTATAAATTATATTGCTCATATGTGCTTATCTGTTTTGTATAGATGACCTATTTTTTGGGTCTGGTGCTTATCATGGTGTTCTCCTACTGGGTTCTGCTGGACACTCATATGGGTGATGGAGTCTATGGAGCAGGAGTGCTACTGGGGATTGGGTCAGCCACCATTCTGGTCATGTCACTCTCCATGACTGCAGATCTAATAGCAGATCAAACAGTAAGTGGATTTAATGGTTAAAAGGTTTATATCATTAAAAATGTATTTTATGTGGTATTGTGTAAGCAACACTTGGAAACATTTTCAGGTTATTAAACATACAGTTCACTTCTCAGAAATTGTTCTGCATAACAGCTCAAAGTGTATGAATCCACCCATAATGCAATGCAAATTAATGACACACAAAGTAAAAACTCTCAATGAAACTGGTTTCAGAAAGGCAGTATGCTCCTCTTGTTATAGTGTTTTGTGTCAATTTCTGAAATGTTTTTTTTTCTGTTTTCTGACAGCAAAGCGGTGCATTTGTGTATGGAGCTATGAGTTTCACTGACAAGGTAGCCAACGGGTTGGGAGTCATCATCATCCAGGGCCTACATCCATGCCAGTATGTGTAGACATATAATTGTGTAGTGATTTTAATCCAGTATGAATCTGTGTGAGTAGTTCATTCAGTCTGATGGTAACAGTTGTTGACTCCTCTCTGAATCTGCATTGTGGGCTGTTTTTAAAGTCTGAGAATAATTATTGCAGTTATTTTAATTTAATCAAATTACATTAAAGAGCCTGCTTCAACTGATTTCTATGATTAAATATTTACTGTATGTCTAGTGTATTAAATATTAAATAATATAATTACAATCAAAGAGTGCATTACAAAGGAAAAAATGTGAGGAAATAAAGGGGGCTAAACAGTTTTATTTGTGTCTATGACAAAAATAATAGCCATCCATCTTGTGTGTTTAAGGATGTGCTTTATGTAATGAAGCAGATGTTCATTTTGCAGTAATAATGTTTCCATTAAGAAAGTAGGGAATAGGTTAAGAGTGTACAGTCATTTCAGAAGGATCTTTTTGGCAGCTGTAAAACCATCAAATAGTAAACAGCACTAATTAAAGGTAAACATTGAAACGTCATGTAGAAGTCACAAATATGGATTATGAATATATTTGCAATATGTATTTAATGTGTTTCTCCACAGTACCCAGGCTTGTTGTCCTGCATGTGTCTGGTATTATCACTATGTGATGGTGATTGTAACTGGTGGAGTGGCTGTCATAGCAGCACTGAGTCTTTGTTCCATTCTAATCTGGCCCATCAAGATAGTCCGGCGTAAGTAAACCAACTGCTTTTCTCTGCTTATATGTCCTTCATAATAATGATGACCATTTCCTGTTTTTACACCCTTTAAGTGTCCATCCACATGTATCTGGATATTTTGGGAAGTGTAGATGTTTCCTGTTCAATCTGACATCCCATCTGCACACAAACAGCATTGGTCTGTGAAAATGCTCTCCTCCATTTTTCTGTGTTTTTGTGTGGAGCAAAACGTCACCTTTTTAAAATGCATCACACTGACAACTTGTGCATTTTTGTTGATGTTTTTATTTCCTGAGCACGAACACGACTGGGCTGTTAATGTGTGCAGGACTATCAGAATCTACTGCTCTGTACCTTTTTTGAAAAATACTAGAATAAACTTCACTTCTCATCTCTTCTCAGGCCTGTTTCAGAGGCAGCAGCTTAGTCATGACACCAAAAAGAAACCCACACGTTGTCACACTGACATAAAACGTCAGTGCTTTATATTTTGTACAGTACACATATTCTGTTTCTTTTTGAGGTGTCTCTGTGCTTACTCTGCTGCCGTGGTCCAGTGAGCATTTTGCATCATGGAAGTCTTTTTGTTTTTTCTTGTTCTCATGTGGGTAGAGTATATTTTTTTAAATGCTGTTGCTGTAGATTAAGATTTTTTTTCCATTTCCAAAAATGTCCAAATACATGTGGATGTCTAAAAATGACAAGTACTGTTTACATTGGTTGTGTCCAAAAACTGCATACTAAACAGTAGTAAAAATAAATAAATAAATAATAATCCAAAATATGAATTAAATTATTTGTAGGGGTGTGACGATACATTGTCACACACACAGTGATTTGTGATACAAAATATGACGATTTCTATTCTAGAGATGTATAATATCACAAGGATTCTGTTCTATGTGCCATTTTACATAGTTTCACCACTATACACTGTACAAAATGTAACCAGCTGAACATTACTGGTTAGCCTCTCACACTCTATAGCCTCCTCAGTAGCCTTTCAGATTCTTCCATTCTGCAGTGGAAATCTTTTCATTTTCAAGTTTTATTTATTTTAATGTAATTTTTATTCAAGCAGATATACATTATTTATATTGTTTATGCTTCAGAAATAAAATAGGAATTTTTCATTATTTACCTTCATTCAAATATTATTTCAAATATCATGAGTGAATCTAATTCTGAACAGTTGATATTGTTACACTCATAATCCCTTAGTAAATGGGAGAACAGGAGAATGTCTGTTATTTCTACTTCTAGAAACTTTTCTAAAATGTTCCAGCTGACAATTTCAAATTGTATATCAAATGAACAAAATGGAGATGCAAGGTGTTTTTGTTTCAGACAGTGATATAATACACTATGTATATATTACAATATGTGGTTTTGAACACAGCTATTTAAAGATGAGTCAATCAAAAATGCTTAAATAACTTCTAAAATAATGTTAGATAATATTTAAAGTCTTGTTACATTTAAGAATATTTTATATTGATAGTTATTTATATATTTATAGTTACTATTAATTAATCATTTTTGAATAATGTTTGAAGATTACTCAGGTAATCTTGTGTTTAACAAGTTGACTGTTCTGTATTACAGTGTCTGTGGATAGGCAGGTAAATCAGTCTGTTAGAAATGACACTAATGGTGAAAGTAAGCTTTTTCCGGGTCTCGGATTTCACTTCCACTAATCACTAATCACAATTCACTGAGGTCAGCATGGGACTACATGCAGTATCATTAAATTAAAAAGAGTTTAATATATATTCTTAAAATAAAGGTGCCTAAATGGTTCTATAGAGCAACATATTTGGTTGGTGACACCTTAAAAATTAAATTTTGTAAAATAACATGAAGGTGAACAGTATGAAGAACTTTTCTGAAGTTTAAAGAATGTCCATGTAATGTAAAGGTTCTACAAGAACCATTTAGGAATCTTTACTGTTAAGTTACAAGATTGCCCGTTTTTATGCACTCACTCACTCTCTCAATCTCTGTCGCATTCACTGACTCCATCAATCAATGAAGGGAGGGCATTTGAGCAGGCACCTTAATAAACATAAATGATCATGAATTTCTTCTATTGAAATCAGAAACATGATTGACAGCTCTGATCATTGATTAGTCTAATGAAACCCCCAGTCAGCCCTGAAGAGCATTGCATACCTGCCAACATTCTTATTATTATTATTAATTCATACCTGCCAAGAGATCATCAAAATCTCCCCGATGGCGAGCATCAGTGCAAGAGGTTGGGGGAGATTAACCTACAAAAGCCCCATTTTCAGAAAAGTTGAGAAACTTTCTAAAATTGCAATAAAACTGAATTCTGTAATTTGTTAACATTTATTTAACTAACATAACATATTTTGCAAGTGAATTTGTTCATTCTTGCTGTTTACAAGACTTAAGCTGCTCAAAAGTCAGTGGTCACTGTTGTCTGATTCTCCTCTTCATGTTATGCCAGACATTTTCAATAGATGACAGATAGTCTAGTCAAACACTCACACTCTATGTCTACAAAGCCTCGCTGTTGTAACTGTACAAAGTGGTGAACTGTGACCAGGTGTTCTCCTGTTGGCAAACATCAGTTGGGGGATTTGGCTGATTGTGAGGATCTCCCGGTGTTTATGTGCAGTCAGGGTGAGAGCACTATGCTGCACACAAACTATACTTACTTTCATTTTCATAAAAGAAACATGCTAACAGCCCCCCTGAGCACAGCTGTTCACCTCTATCTGGGTTGGGTTACTAAGTTCTATACCTCATATAGAACTGAATCAGTTGAGTTTGATCTCTTTCACTATGAAATCAGGAGATTAACAGGAGTTAATGACCAATCCTACACATGGGGACGATGGTTTAAAAACTCCTGTGAATGTTGGCAGGTATGGCTTTATAGTTATGAACCAGTATCCGTGTGTGTGTGTATAGGTCTGACTGTAATGCCTGGTCTGATGTCATCTGATGGAGAAGACTCTGAAAACAGCAGTGACCCAGGAGTCATCAATTGAGCTTTACTGAGGCAGGTCTTCAGAACAGGGGCAGCTGAAAGTAAAACAAATTTGCACATGTTAAGCATTCTATAACATTCCCTGCTGTGACTGGACTTGCAAATCTCTAAAACATGTTAAATTGACTTATTCATGCTCCACCCACAAATGCAGCCTTTCATAGATATTGATGCTTTGTTGTGTTGATAGCAGTGAAGAATGATTGGATGTATCAGATGAAGGTATTTTATGATGTAATCGAGTTGACATTCGCATGCAGGAAAATTCATGTTGATTTTAATTGTCTTGACTTTGATTAGCTAAAACAGTGTCTTATCTCATTAACGTACAGGTTCTCAGTAGGTGGATTGAAATTTTTATTAATGTTCCATCAGGATTGTCTGTACTTTCAGTAGTTGGCTGTGTGAAAGAACTTATTTGTGATTATTTGTTAGTGAATGCAGTACCTCCTGGCTGTCATTCATGCTGAGTTTCATCTTGGTCATTATAGTTTGGGATTGTTTTAAATTATCCAAAGATCTTTGTCTATTAGCCCATATTTATCAAGCATCTTAGGCTATGTTCACATTACTAAGCTGAAGTGACCTTTGGCTTAATGTGGCTCAGATCTGATCTTTTCAGGGCTGTGTGGATGTGTTAAATCCCACCTTTTCAAATCAAATTTAGTCACTTTCATGTGGTTCTAGATCACATGCGTATCAGATTTGTGGACATGCGACTTGAATGTGACAGTCACATCAGATTTCATGTGTCTTTTAGCTTGTACACATGCATGTAGTGGGTGAGCCAGCGTTGGCTTCACTTGAATACTCACGTCACTGTAAAAACAGCAAAAGCATCCAGCTGCCACTTATTCACCTTCTTCACCTGATCATGTACAGTCCACCATGTGTTTACTGTCCTGAACAAAACATCATCACACATCAGCTACTAACATGTCTGTTTTACTAATTTTACTAAAATCAGTGGTCTCACAAATACAGGGTTGCCAGAACCCCAAAACATCCTACCGATTGTGTTTTTGCAAACCTGGTAACCCTGCACAAATATGACACTTTTTGTTGTTGGTGATGAAGTCCACATGTAGATGTATCAGTGTGTGCATGTGGGACGTTTCAGGGACAGATTCATTCACATTACAGACAGATACAGCTCACTTACATGTGTGAATATGAATCGTCAAGATCGTTCAATCTGAT
Source organism: Crenuchus spilurus (assembly GCA_036984385.1). Taxonomy (NCBI): domain Eukaryota; kingdom Metazoa; phylum Chordata; class Actinopteri; order Characiformes; family Crenuchidae; genus Crenuchus; species Crenuchus spilurus. Next base: position 35,686 of record BRDA01006742.1, read on the forward strand.
CTGAGCAAAGAATGTCATTTGAGCAACGTGGCTTGTAATGTAAACGTATCCTTAGAATAAGACCACTGATCAAATCAGTTCTCATTAGTTTGTATAGCTGTTATTTAAATGTCATATCAATTTGTCTCTCAAAGACTGGAATTGTCCAGACTGTGGTTTTCTCTGGTTCTTTGTGGATGGGAAAGCTGGAAAAAAAAACAGGACAGGTGATGCCATTGAACTTTGCTGTTGAAGAAGACATTTGAAAGAATCTTGGACAGCAAAGAGATCCATCCTCAACCTCATCTTTCACTAGAAACACAGATAAACCTTATTTTAGACACATGAGAAGAACCAGTTCACTTGAGAAGACTGTTATGCTAGAACAATTGGATGGATACAATCAGAGGAATCATGAACAAGCCAGTAAGAAAACTGAAGACCTCAAAAGAGGTTGTTCTGGAGGTGTTCCACAAAGCAAGATTTATTAATTAGTGAGAGAGCTTTAGTCCAGTGTTGAAGATTGTTCAATAGGAGCATCCTGTTGCTCTTTTGACTTTGGGCTTAAGTTACGTAGTTACACTAAGACATCCTGTTTTGTGAAGTACCCCCCCCTGCATATACACTATCCATATGGTAACCAGATATTTGATAAATATGGGCCATTGTGTGCTATTATTTTGTTATTCCTAAAGGAATAGTTCACTAAAAATCTAATTCTCACAAAAATTTGACCTTTTCATTGGGAATTGTCACCCAGTGTAGATAATCAGCCAAGACAGGCCTGCTGACTACCTCTTTAAATTCGAGCATAATATAATAGGAGTAAGTCTGTACCACAAAAATGTTTTGTTTACATGTACTTCTCTTACTTGTATCTACATTAGCTTTTTAGCTGCAGTACAAAATGAAAGAAGCTGCCTTCAGACATCAAACAAATCTTTGCTTATCAGCTACATTTGGAATAAGAGGTGAATTGTGAGTATTGGGGTATTTATTGATGAACCACTCCTTTATGAATTATCAAAAGTTGGTGCTTTTTGGTATTTATGTTTATATGCCAGCAAGGGTTTGAGTTCAGTGCAGCTGTCCAGTTTCTGAATTTTACAGTTCTACATTGTAAAGCTTCTACATTATTCCATTTAATGATTATTCCATAACTACAATGCAGACTACTCTAGGCCTCAGTTACTGATTAAGGGAACAGCTGTTGTGCACAGTCTTATCTTTTTTTTAAAGCCTGGAATTCAAATGGAGAAAAGTGTATTTGTGTTAATGCTTTAACCGCTGAAATTTGTCATAAGGGATATTATTTGTTTACCTCCTATTAGACTGCACAAACCTAAACAGTGAACTTTTTTATTTCATGGGACACAGCACTGTTTGTTTATTTAACAGAATACTTTACTCATAAATCATATTTATATATTTTTACTTCATCTTCTGATATAGTCATTCAGTCAAAACATGTTAGGAGTCCAAATTTAATTTTAATTTAGAGGCTAACCTTGTGATCAAGCAGTATAACTCTTAGGTTATAGTCACTATAGTCACCTAAATTGCCCAGTCATAACCTTAAATATAGGTCACCATGTGGTTTATGACAGTATTCTAGAGCAGAGATTCCTGCTCTATGATGGTTGTTTGTAGCATTTAGCTACACAGGTTTTTGTTCATTGTTATAGTTCAGTCATACTGTGTGCTAAACTACATCAACTAGTCTGTGAAACCATTAAGATTTATATGTAGTTTGAGTGGGTTGAGAGAAGTGGTGATGTATTTTACAGAAAGGACTGGGCTGCTTAGGTGACTATTGAGTTCTTGTTTGTTAGCCGTGATAGCTTATAACTTCTACAGTAGTTCTAAACCACAGAAGCAAAATTTAGACTCCAAACATGTCTTTGCTTACGTCTGAAGTATGTAGGAGAATATGTAATGGTTTTTGAGTAAGTTGTTGCTTTAAATGGTGACAAAACTAAGATAAAGGGACACTAAACTTCATTTAAAGGGACATCAGGAAAGTCAAATGTCTATATAAATGCCACGGGTCTCATCAGGAACACTGAACTTGTGTTCTTATCACTGTATATATACTTGATAACTATGAGATTATGAAAAATGAATGTAAGAGAAATCGGCAGAGAGAAATTAAGGATTTAATGTCCAAATTTATGTTTTAAATGTTTAAGTGATTGTCTTATTTCCTGTTAATTAAACTCCAATGAATGAAACTACGTGAACCTTTGCTTGTTTCTGTTATGAGTGAATTAACAACTGCCATTTAAATTCATTTCAGAGCTAAAAAACTGTTGGCCATGACTCTCCAACACACCTGAGAGAGTTTAACAGTTGCTTCAGGAATGCTTTGTGTGCCCATATCAAGAACTTCATGGATTAAGCATCAAATTATAAATCCATTACAATGTCTGGCATATGTGCTTTTGTTGCATATTAACTTATTTATCTATGATATAGTAGAATTTGTCAAAAGAATTACCGTATTATACTCAATTAAATAAGTTGTATTGCTTTTTAACTCTTTTACAGTCATGTAAGAATATTAAGACCACCCCGGGTTTAAAATAACCTTGGCCAAGGACATCTCATTTGCCATGTGATGGTGATTCCTGACACTTTCCTCACTGCTTATGTGTTAATTATACAGGTTAACTGGTCCACTGTGGCACCTTGATTGCTCTGTACTACTCACCATAGATATTATTCCCCTCTGGTACTCAATGGCCTGTGGAGCACCACTGTTCTGCTTTTGGGAGGCATAAGAACATGTACAAGAAGTTCATTCTTTGTTCACCTTTGCTATGGCAGCTCTAGAACATACCACATTAGTGGTTTCCATGGTGCTACCACCCTTCACCCGCCTATTATCATACCCTTTTGGACAACTGTCAAATTAAGTGCTTTGCCCATGAAAATTGATTTACACTCTGCTACAACTGACTAGTGTGCTCGCTTATTTATATGTGCAGCAATCCCTAGCATCTGTGATGACCTGGGCAAGTTCATTCCAAATCACGATTGGTTATAATATTCTGATATGATGTGTTTATTATCAGTGAATTGATTTCTTAATTTTATGAACCTTCTATTCACTTTTATTCTTTCTCCTAACCCCTGAACACATTTTGGAACATACGTTTTCCCTGCTTTAAGCCCTGTATTTATCACTGAGCTCAAGTCTCAGTGGGCTAACATCCTGAGCTTAATGTGTGCTGTCTTACTGGCAGTCAATGAATATGTTTAGTGTAGTACAGCCACAGTTACACTCAACATGTGAAAAGAGACCCAGTAAAGATTCAAGAGTCTGGGTGATTGGAGGCTATCGATCAAATCTTAATAAATGCGATCTGCCACTGGCCTCAATGTTTGCACTTCAGCAGTTCATAAGGAAGACTTGTGTTTCTGTAATGAGCCTAATCTGGCCTAGTTAAACTGTCAGAGTTTGGATACATAAAGAAATTGGAAGAATAACAACATTAAGTAGTGTATTTGAGTCCAAACTGAGGGCAGATCAGCTAGTGTTGCTGTAAAAGGGAGCCTTCATGCTTTATATTTGAGTATGACCTGTAGTCAGAATCATTTTGCAAACATTGGATTCTTGTGTAGAAATGAGACGGCCAACACATTGCCTGGATGCTGGATGGTTTGTAAGTCTGTGCAGAAGTCGGATGTCCTACGAATGACTTTTTGCCTGAGGTTGTCTTATTTCCTGCACTTCTCATCTGCTTGTTTTTACTTCAGTGATGGTCAGCAAGCTGCCTGTGTTAGAACAGGTGCTCAGAGATTATGCAGAGGGTACAGTCAGAAAATGTGCTTTAATAAGACCTGATTTATGATGTCAGAGAGAGGCAGGAAATTAAACTCAGTCATACCTTCATACTTTTAATGGCTAGTTTATGCAAACACAAGAAAATGATTGAGGTATAAAACATGCATTTCAGAATCATAGATTAGACTCGGTTTTCATTTGTGACGTATGTTACACATACACATGTCCAAAAGTCTCCTGTCCTCAGGTTAAATTGTTCTAGTGATTGTGTGTGTGCCCAGTGATTGATTGGCGCCCTGTCCTTGGTTTAGCTAAGAATGTGTAATGCCCAGCCCTGTGCCCTGTGCCCTGTGAAGGAGGAGGGGACTCACTGTGACCCTGACCAGGATTTAGCAGATAAGATGATGAACAGATGGATTAAATTGCAATTATATTCTCTATAGAAGAGCATTGACCAATAGAATGGGATGCTCTGCTGTAGCTGAAAATATTCATTTGTATTAGGGGTGCACAGAGTATTTGGCAAAACAAGTAAAAACACCAAATAATTTATACTGAACAATGTTTTTAATGACACGTAACTTTTTCTAATTCCTGCCTGTAGAGTTAAACATAACTCAAAAGTAAAGACAAGAACAGGGCTGCTGTGTTTAACACACATTAGAGAGAACATCAGCACCTGACCTCTAATGACATGATATGACTCCAGGCACTTCATTTCCTGGACTCATTGATCTCAGCAAATTTCATTTCTTATATTCACTGAGACCAACATGTATATGTCAGTTTATTCTTGTAATGGTCATGATGCATTGACTTGTACAAACAAGTCAAATCCCAATTTCTATCAGGGTTTGTTTTATTAATGTAAATAGTTTGTGAATGTAATTTATTATATAGAAGTTGAATTTAATATGTAATGGATTATGTAAAATACTTAAGGCTTCTTTTTAAAGAAGATCTTATGAAGTCTTCTTAAGTTTTAGATCTTATGAAGTGTTCAGATTGCTGCTGTATCACTTTTGTCCACTAGGTGGCATCAACAAGCCACTGGATGCAGAAGAGGCTTGACTTGACCAACACTGTACAATATGGTATTTACTCAGTTATAACATAAAACATTCTTTTCTGATGTTTTTGTGTTGTTCAAAAGGTGAGTTGTGCTTTATGGTGGATACGAAAACAACTACAACTAAACAAGACAACATGCTGTAGTTTAAAGTATTTCATGTGTTTTTCTGTTAAAATGAGTTTACAGTAATTGTCCTTCACTCTGTAGATCTGCTGCTCCTGGTCACTGGTGGAATTTTTGGCATTCATGGTGGTCAGAGCTGAGGAGAAAGTTAATGGGCTAAAGCAACCTGTGGGTTATTTACTCTGAGTTGGAATGGGTTCAGCGATTCATTTGAAACATATTTCATATCCATCTATCTCCTCCTCCTCTCTGTCATGTTCAACATGGTGAGCATGCACCCACAGGAACAGCCAAGTAAATATTTATTAATAACACCTTTGTCTTAAATCTCAGGAAATCAAATGGAAAACACACGTTCATCTGTATCCTATTACACAGCAATTATCACTAATTGGAAGAGTGTTTAGAAAAACCACTGTTAGCTATTTCTAATTGGATTCAGCAAAATGGATTGTTTAAGGTTAACTAATGTGGTGTGTGCACTGTAAAAAAAAAAGTATGTCTGAAAGACCACTATACCCAAAAACTACCCACTGAAAGTACTCTCTGGACATTGCACAGTCTAGTAAAGAAGGTCCTTGTGTTTGAGATCAAAGTGTGTAAAAGGATTGTGTTGATTGTAAAGCATCCTTGTGTATTAGAAAGTATTCACTGATAGAGTTACTGTGACTTAAAGCATAGTTCACTAAGAAATCATATTTACATATTTGTCTACTTTCCCCAGATGTAGTCAATCAGTCAAGACATGTTTGCAGTCCAAATTATTCTGCTTTAATTTAGAACTGGGGCTGTGAGACTGACGATGCTAACAGAGCTCAACATCCCAGTTGTTTCTGTAAAAATATCACCAGAACGTCTCTGATTCTGCTCAAACCTCATTCAGATAATAAGTTTTCTCACATGAATGTAGTTTAGGACACAGTATAACTTACCAGTCCTGTAGCAGCAGGGCTGGTAGAAGAATGATCTTACGTCAGATTCCTCCATAATTGTGATGGTCATTGTTGCTAAAACTGATTCTAGATCAGCATTTCCTACTATGTGTAAGATTGTGGATGCAGCATTCTGCTACACAAGTTTTTGTCATTTTGAAAGTTCTCAGTAAGTCATACAGGTGTCCTAAATCGCATTGACTGGTCTGTAAGACATTAAGATCTGGTAAGATCTTCGTCATAATTATCGTTAACGAAATTAACACTGCTTCAATATCCCAGGTATGTTTGCTATGCTAAAGCTAACTAGCTAACTAAACATGACTGAATGGGGCTATTTAACGATATTTTTAATCTTAAAAGTTATTGTTTTCCCCAACAGCTTGAAGAAAATGAGGAGCATGCAGACACACAGGACCAGGAATGCATGGATGTGAATCCTATGTTGACAGTACTTTGAGCTCTGATAGCACTGTATTTGTAATGCATGTTACTATATGTAGATTTTGCACTACATTGTCTTATTGTGCTTTGAGTTATTTTTGATACAATGAAAGCTTTAATAAATACACATTTTGCAATAATTATGCTTTATTGCATTAATTCTACGTAAAACAAAAGCAGATGGGAAATAATCTCAAAAGAATCTAGTTGCAGTCTTTAAATTAGTGACCCTGCAAGATCCACAGTCTTTCCAAAATCTTAAACCTGCGACTAGACTGTGATTAAAAGTCTGTAGATGAGAGATGGTGTCAGACTTTGGTCTGTTAAAAATCTTTTCAGAATCTTTTCAAAGTCGTTAGGTGTATGGGAGCCAAGGTGTAAGGTAGGCTTTAAGGGATCTGCTGCTAATGTCTTGATACCAGATACCAATGTACACCTTCAAAGATCTTGTGGAGTCGCTATTGGGCTTGATTTGTGTAGTTATTTTGACCCAGTTACACTTATTATTAGAGTAGAATATATTAAATTTAGTCAATTGAAAGCTGAGAGTTGTGCTTAATGGAAAAAAATGAAAGTGTAGTGGTAGTCTGCTCCTCATTAGGTCTGATGTGTTTGTAATGGGGACACTATATAAGAATCATGTTGCTTTATTTGCATACAGTGCTAAAGGTCAGCCAATGTAGTTCTCTGTAAAATAATACTGCACTGCTCCTGACTATGTTCCACTAATGAAGCCATTACTCTTTTCTTTATCATCAAAATAATTGAATATAGTTTTGGCATTGCTTGAGAGCAGTTACTGAGCTCTGCTTTTCTGCTCAGTCAACTGCTCTCTCTTGTTTCCCCAAGGCACAGGGATTCTATTCTTGAGCAATTTGGGGCAGCATTCACCGTAAAAGTTGTTAAATGACTGTACATGAGGGTGTTTTTAACTTTTATATAGTACTAAACTCCAGCAAGCCATTGCCAAATGCCATTTGTTTGCTCTTATAAATGAATTTTTCTCCTGCTGTTTAACTGAAGGTTTTGTTGATATCAAAAGATAATGAAAACAATACAGTTGGCTTCAGTTCAGGTACCATTAGTCCCTGACTATAAGCTCATAGTGCAGGAAAAAACTATGATTAAAACCAAACGTTCTTTAGTCTTTCACTATTTTATTGTTTTATAACCTTATTGCTTTATTGTTGTGTTGTTTTATAGCTTTTATTTTTATTATTAAAGTAATTATTTATATTATTACTTTTTACTTTATAATTTTAATTATTATTATTTATAAAGGCCAGTGGGTGGTGCTAGCTATTATTATTATTTATTTATTTATTTATTTATTTGTATTAAATATTGGCTGGTTATGCTGGATTGTAGCCCACAGCTCTGCTGTATTGGAAGTGATTGCAGTTTCATTGAAGCACGTTACTCACATGACACACTATAATGACTGGTGAGAGAAGAATACCAAAAAAATCATCATCATTATATTCTTTTTGAAAGCTTGCTTTTGCATTGAGGGGGACTCTCATTCTCACTGTAGTTGAAAACCACGTGGAGTGTAAATAATAAAGATAAAAATAATCAAAATTAAAATGTAATAATAGAAATAATGTCATTAATAATAAAAACAAAAGCAAAAAAATAACATAATAAAACAATAAGGTATTCAAACAATACAATAAAATAAGACAGGTCCTTAATCAAACCCAAAATCATAAAATGAAACTAACAGTTACAAACAGAACTTAAATAATTAGAACTCTAAATTGAAGCTTTAGAGAACCTTTTCCCAGTTCATTTTTGAACCAAATGCTACAAGCAGTTTTCCCAGCAGAGACCTCAAGTGTAATAAAATAATTACATTATTTGGTAACATTCATTTTTAACAGTGTGTATGTAATACATTTTATCCTCAGGCTGATGTAGAGCTGTGTGTTGGCAAGAACCTGGTGATATGGTGCATATCACGATACAGGGGTTATGATTCAGTATATTCTGATACTTGAGCAAGAACATTATTGGTTTTTTTTATATATAATTTTAGGAAAACTGTCAGTGGTGTTACATTATTTGTGAAAATTTCCGTGAAAGAGTCTATTGGTTGAAGATTACAACCTAGTGGTTGTGGCTTTAAACATTTAAACATTGTCTACCACCGATCTTTGCATGTAAACTATTAATTAACAATCTGTACTATGTTGTTGAGAGTGTGCCCCAATTTTCTCCAGGCTGACAACAGCCTTGTAAATAAAAAGTAAAGTGTGTGTCAGTTCTTATTAGGGATACACTGAAATGAAAATTTTTGGCCAGAACCAAAACAGAACAAAATGAAACATTTGGCCTAAAGACTGAATACTGAACACAGGTTTTTCATTTAAATAAATTATTATTAAATTAGTAACTATTATTAATTAAACTATTATTATTAAATTAGTAATATTTTCCCAAAAAATGTCTTGTAGTTAGTCAGGAATGAATGTCTGTATTTTAATAAGTTGATTTGACATCATTAGGTTTAATAACATGAGTTTAATTGATTATTCTGTTACATTTGTTTATAAAACAAATGTCAGAAAAATGACACAATAACAATATATGAATATGTATGAATATATATGTATGTTACATTATTACTAATATAAAAAAACATTAAACAAAATGATAAAAATGGGTAACATGAATGATCTAAAGCACATGGCTGTTTTGTGTGTTTAATGTAAGTGTCATTGGCTACAGACACTGAAACATTTAATTTCTTCTGGTAATTTTCCCTAATACTGCAGCCACTGAAGCAAACACAAAGCTAAGCGGCTGTATTCAGTCTTCCTTATAACAAGTGCAGTTTACTAAAAGTTGTGCTTGTAGTTTCTTGTCTTCTTTCATTTCACCACCAAACTATAACTGTGCTGGTGAATGTGTTTTGTTAACTGGTGAGTAAAAGGGAATTTTGAATGTCAAAAAGGTAACCGTGTCAGTAAAACATTATTGTTTTTGGTATAAATTATTCAGTCTTTTCGCTTATTCAGCTTATTCATACATAAAAATGAATTTGTGGATGTGAAGGTCTAGGATATAATACATGGTAAGAGAACAGAATGTTGATGTGGAGAAATGTCAGAAAATCTGAGCCACTTTGATAAGGATCAGATTGTTGTGATATGCTGTTGTTATGATTGTGGTGGAGCCACTCTGAAACAGCAGAATTTGTGGGTAACTACCAGTCAGTAATGGTCAGTACCTACTGAAAATATCCTCCAAATTAACCAGATCCCAATCCATTCGAGCATCTGTGGGATGTGCTGACGAACAAGTATTGATTTGTGGTATTTCCACCTTGCAACGTGCAGAGCTTGAAGTATTTGCTGCTTCTGTATCAGATATTATTGGACATCTTTAGAGATCTGGTCCATGACTCAGTGGTGGGCACAGGGAGGACCAGCAGCATATTAAGTATATTAGAGAAACATCCTGCTGTTTGGTTTCCTTTTGCACAAGCTATGAGATACATTTGGATTCCTGTTAGAAATGTAATGCAGTGGGAAAAAGAAGGGGAGAAATCCTTTGGGAGGGGATTGGGGGGAGAAGGGAATGGGTGAAACCTCTGGAAGATGATAATGATACTGTGGTTTTTATTTTGAGGGCAATCCCACAGGGCGCAATTACGGCCACACTGGCAACAAACGAGTGTCCTACAGGTCCTAAACATTTACAGCACAAACTCATCACACATGATTAAAAACAGAAGGGGGTTATCTCTAAATCTTTTGAGCAAATACATTTAAACAACATCAAGAAAAATACATCTTCAGATGCATTTTTCTCATGTTTAAAGTAGACAATTCAGACAACTCAGTTTTATTCTCTGAACTAAAAAAGTTAGTGGATAAATAGATAGGTAGATACCCTACACTCTCTATGCCTGGATACAGAGGTGAGGCAAATAAAATCAAAATATTATACTTGGTCATAATGTACATATCTGTAAGTGGCAAAAGTATGTGAAAGCTTTCAGTATCTGGTGTGACACCTTGTGCAGCAATAACAGCAAATAAATGTTTCTGACAAATGTTGTTCAGTCCTGCACATCTGCTTGCCTCCGAAAGGAACAGTGTCTGCTTTGGGATGTTGGTGCATTACCTCACATGCTCTCATCTGCGAACTGCCAACCTTTTGGTTGGATTAAGGCCAGTTTTCTTTCGACATTCCGAAACATTAACTTTATTCTTTAAACATTCTATTTTAGGATTTCTTGTGGGGTCAGAGTCATTGTTTTGCTACATGACCCATGTCCTCTTGAGATTCAGTGGATGGATGTCTTTTTCTGTAGAATTTGATGGTATAATTAAGAGTGCATTGTTCCATCTATGATGGCAAAACAGGCCCAAACCATGATACTACCACCATCATATTTCACAGATGGAGCAGAGTTGTTACGCTAGAATGCAGTATTTTCTTTTCTACAGGCAGTGCCTCTCATTTAAATAAAACGTTCTGGTCTCATCTGTCCACAAAACATTTTTCCTGTAGGCTTCTGGCCTGTCCATGTAATCTTTAGCTAATTTTACCACATGAGGTCAGAGACTTTTTGTGAATAGTGTTTTCTTTTTGCATCCCTGGTATGCATACTGTATTGTCCATTAGTGAACTCCTGAACATTACCTTGGTTCCTTTGTTACTTTTTGGAGTATTGCATGCCTTAGTCTTATAATGATCTTGGTTGTTCGACCACTGTTGGAGTGGGGAACAATAATCTTAAATTGTTTTTATTTGTACACATCTGACTGTGGATTGGTGATGACTCAGAGTTGTAACCTTTTCCAGTCTGATGAGTAAAAACAACTTCCTGAGGTCCTCAGAAGTCTCCTTTGTTCATGCCATGATACACTTGCACTTGAAGTTCAGACTTTGAGATTGATCCCTGTTCTTTAAATACAATGGACAAGTGGATGGATGGATGGTAAGTATCAGTGGATGTATTCAACTCTACTGAACATCACCTGCTCCATCAGTGTTTCCTTGAAACAGATAAGTGTTCTGCAGACTGTCCTTAGTGGACATGACGTGGTGAAGAAGGGCAGCTCCATGCCGTCATACACATCATACACACTGGACGTCAGCAGCAGAGCCTAGCTAATAACACACACTCCAGGGTGCTTACCTCAATAGGACATGGCTGATCAGGCCTGAGGCCTCAGGCGCCGCAGCATATGGGGTCATATTTCTAATGCGAAAGAGACTCTTTAGACCATGTTGGTGCCATATGGCTGGAGCTGAAGAGTAAATTCTACTGTCATTGCTCAGATGGTCTTCAAAGGCAAAGATCTGGGATTTTCGTGTGAAGACAGTCTCTGCATTGATCATGTAATGTGCATAAATAGACACTGGCCATAGAGGACAAATACTGTATAATAATGAAATTGCAAAGGTAATGAAAATTAAGCCTTAGACCATGTGTTGTCTTATTTTGGTAGGTGACTGTTTTAAGTGCAGTATAACTGACTACATGCTCTGCCCATAATGAATTTGTGGGAACAAGCTTTATGGTAGTGGACAGGGGCAGATTTGGACGTTTTGGAGCCCCAAGCAATGTCATGTCTGGGGGCCCTGATCACACGGATTCTTTTTTATAGTTATGGTGCGGTACAGGCTTAAACATAAATTAAATTATTATTATTAATGAATATTAATTATTATACATACATTTTAAACATTATTATTCATAATATTTTATTAGCAGGACTGGCGCCCTATCCTGGGCTTAGTTGAATAGTGTAATGTCCTGCCCTGTGCCCAGTGTGGGAGTAGGGGAATACCCGCGACCCTGATAAGGATTAAGCAGGTGTGATAATGGATGGAAGGATATTTTATTAGCAATTACTAGTTACTATTAATAACTAGTACTAATAATAACTATAATAATTATTATTATTAATAAAATAAAATATGAATCATTATTAAAATATTAATTATTAAATATTAATAAACTGTTACAATCATTCATTCATTCATTCATTATCACACCTGCTTAATCCTTATTAGGGTCGCGGTTAGTCCCCTACCCCCTCACTGGGCGCAGGGCAGTGCAGTACACTATTCAACTAAGCCCAGGACAGGGCACCAGTCCATCGCTGGGTGACACACACACACACACACACACACACACACACACACACACACACAATTTTTAGAGTACCCAATTCACCTGACTTTCATGTTTTTGGACTGTGGGAGGAAACCGGAGACCCCGGAGGAAACCCACGCAGACACGGGGAGAACATGGAAACTCCGCTCAGATGGGGAATCGAACCCAAGACCCCAGCGCTGAGAGGCGAACGTGCTAACCACTAAGCCACCGTGCCCCCCCCGTTACAATCATGTAATATAAAATTATCACCCAATTCACCTTGATACCTTGATAATCAACTTCAATTCATATGCACTAATTTTACACGTATGTTTGGACTGTATAGTCAATAGACCTAATTTACATAAAATTATACCTCATTTTTGAGTAAAAATAAGCAGAAATTTTGAACTATTTTGACAATAGTTAAACTTAGAGGCATGCAAATGGTGGCTTATCACAGACTGGTAGACGCACGCATGCACACACACAGATTCTAATGTTAAGGGATTTTAATATGAAACCTCTGATATTAAAATATGTATCTGATGTGAAACAGGCAGAACAAATGTACATGTTAACAACTTACAGTGTCAGGTGATCATGGACTATGGGCCAAATTGCAAAACACTGGTTTGCAAGTCCAGATGCCGCTAGGACAGCCAATCACACCCTAGCAAGAAATGGCAGAGCCAATTGATGAGCTTGTGAACATTCTAAAGAGAAATAAGCTTCCGACTGAGTGGCCGTTTTTTGCTGGGTCCTAGTGCTTGACCCGTTTCTTTTTAATATAGCGTAACACTGTTTTTGGACGGAAAAATCTGCAGAGAACCAAAACTGTCTTTTGAAAAAGCTCCTGTCCCCCACCCCCACTTCCAAATTACACCCTGTATGGTATCTCTTTAATGTGGAACAACAAAAACAATTATGTGTTTATTTATTATTTATTTATTTAGCCAACCTCTTTTGGTCAGGAGGAGGTTTGCGTGTTGGTAAAGTCCACCACTGGTAGTGGGCTATACTGAACTCAGATTGTGTCAAAATACCAAATGTAGATCACCTGATGGTCATGTGACCCTTTAACATGTAACAGAGTAGATGCATATTGCAACCATGTTGCATATTGTGTATTCAGAATGGGCAATACTTGAATAATTGTTCTGTAATTGTATCTTGTACTTAAGTATTATTTTTTGGAAAACTTTTATTTTTACTAAATTACATTTTCAAGCAAAAAAAACTTTTACTCCTAACATTGTCATTTAGACCTTCAAAGTTCAAAGGGCGAGATATTTTTTTTTACTTTTTACTTTCACACCAGGAGACAAATTGTACTGCTCAAAGAAGTGGCGGCTTTTGATATGGGTGATATGGGCAGCCGCCCAGGGTGTCATGATGTCAGGGGCGGCAGGAGGGCGGCTTGCCCCGCCCCTGAGATTTCTGCAAGTGCTCTTGATGATTGCATTGCTTATTGTCAGGGATGCACCGGCCCGATATTAGGATCAGATATCGGCCCCGATTTCAACAAAATTAGCTGGATTGGGTATCGGATAATTTAGCAGATCCATTCACTTTAATTTGTTTGGGATGCGGGTCACGTGCTGCTGACATACAGTATAGAACCAAACAAGGAACAACAACATGTTGGGGCAAAAAGTATTTGTGGCTCCCAGTGTTTTCTTTTATGTGGAAACCAGGTCCAAATGGCTCTTTGAATGTTAAAGGTTGTTCAAATGATCAAATGCTTAAATAGCTGAAAGCTTAACACTGGATTGTATTGGCGCTGTGATAGTGTAGTGGAGTTGCACCTGCTGCTGCTGCTGCAGTAGCTTTATGACTCAGTGTATAGATAGATAGATAGATAGATAGATAGATAGATAGATGGATAAATAGAGAGAGAGAGAGAGAGCAGCCCTTAGTCACTCACACCTTCCCGACACTGCTGTGTTTAGACAGCTGCTGCTCAAATCACCAGCCTACAGACTCCATAGAGCATTAAATCTCTTTTTTGAAGATATGCTCATAAATGTATCCACAAATGACCATCTCATTTTGTTTATCATTAATATGATCAATAAAAATGTGCTGTTTATGGTGAGCAGGTGACCACACAGTCTGTAGTCCAGTACTGTTTTTAACATATCTGGTCCTACTAAAATCAGTGGTCTGAGGTTCACTCCCAGCAAACTCTGTTGCGGTCTGCTGCAGGTGTGGAAGCCATCCGCTCCTGGTACTGCATGTGGAATTGCATGACTTCTGTAATGTTCCTGCTTCACCTTTTCATGTTACTTCCCTTTTCAGGTTCCATGATGGTAGTGAAAGGCTTGTGGAGAGCTGACAAGACATAATTCTTCATAGGTATATGGAGATAAAATAAAGTAAAAAAACAAAAAAACTTCACCAAAGCCGACATTCATGTAGGCCACATTTTTAGGAGGGCCGCAGGAGGGGTGAGAGTTATATGAGAAAAGAGAACGGCTCCTTGTTTGCAGGTGCTCCTTCATGGTGAAATGCCATGCATCCATTGTCTCTGCTTGAGGGTTTGTATCCAAGCAAATTAATAATAATAATAAATAAAAAGCAGCAGCTTTTATGAAGCTTCTTCCTACCATTTTGTGAGTCTACACCTGATGATCAGGCGATTCCATAGTTCAGATGGAATTATTGTGTTTGTAAACAAGTGATAATAAGCCACTCCCTCAAACACGCCCAGAAATGGTCCGGGGTGCGGACTCAAGTAATTGGGACAAGGGTGAACGTGAAAATGTTAACACATCCTCTACAGAGAACAGACTTCTGCATGTTTTTATGTACACTTTCTGTACAGAGGACATTTTTATATCTCAGATGTTACTCACATCCAGATCTTAATTAAGGCCTCACAGGCTAGTCGATAAAAATCTTCCAGCCCTGCTCCTGTCTGAAGTGTATGCATGTAACAGTTATTCATTATTATAGTTCACAGCAAGTCATACTGTGTCCTAAACCACATCAACTAGTCTATGAGACTTTCATTCGTATCTGGATGCAGTTGGTGATGCAGCAAAACAACTGCTCTATTTAGGTCACTTGAGTTCTTTGTTTGTTGGTAATGTTAGCTTGTATAGGCTGTTGTAACTCTTGCTGATTGCATGTTTGAAACAAAAATGCTGATCCTGACTCATCTTGAGGGCACCCAAGTTGTTTTTACAGTTGTATGGCAGAGCGCTGCAGACTGAAAGGGGAAATGCACTGCATTCCTTATCCATCCCCACTGAGGGCAGCCTGAAAGACGATAGTGCTGATCTCCACTGAACAGCATGGCAGCCGGCGCCAAGACCAAACTGCACCGCACGAGAGGGCTCCTTAAGCAATAGCTCAGTGAAAAAAATGCAGTTTGCTCTAGCTTACCCCAAATAAAGTTGATCAGATAAGACATGTTTGGTGTCGGGGTGTCAGAAAATATAGATACTTGAGTATCACAATGCTAAGTTTTATGATACTGTACTGCATCCCAAAAACACAGAATATATTTTTAACTAATATGCATGTACAAATTGTACATTACAACATTGGCCGTGTTGTAATCTTAACGTCACTAGACACCATTTTACCATTTTGTGTAAGAGTGCACCACTTGCAAATACATTGTCCTAGTTTGGTATCTGAAGTTTACTTCCTTAGTTTTGTACTGGATCTACAAGGCTATTGTAGCAGTTTGGTTAACATTACATACATTTGTCTCAGACTGTGTTGAGTTGTTTAGTAATCTAATGGACTTAATTATGTGGTTTCTGATACTGTATGATGCACTGATTTTGAAAAACATGTAATACAGTTAAAAACAGTAGCAGTAGTCATCATACAATACTAAAGCTCAAGCTTGATATGCTCTGGAACATTCTGGCACCAGACTTCATTTACAGAAGTCTGAAAATGTATTGATGTTTTTTGGGATTGGTTAAGATGATCAAATTGTTGACTAAACAATCTGCAACTGTTTTTGCATGCTTTATTTTCAGGAAACCTGGAGAATTGTTGCAGGGAGGGTCTGTAGTGGATACATGTTCTAGGAGACCAAATAGAACAAGTGTAAGTGGACAGAAATTGGTTCATTATTGGGCAATAATAAAGGAAAGGGATTGCTATAACAGGAGATATTGGAACTGGTATGCTGTGGTCATAGGTACAAGGTAGCAGGCTTAGTATCTTTCATTAAACACAGTTCACAGGTGATCGGAGGTTCATTCATATCTCTGTTAAGTTCAGCTCTTGATGCTTCTGGTAGAAATTGGTTCATTTAGTTTTTTTTAAATTGATGGTACTAAAACTGACTTCTTTATCCATGCTCTTGAGTTGAGCTCTAAATATATTAAAAGTTCAGTTGCATGGCTTCATTTCTCTGTTTCCAGTGGAGTCAAATACTATTTCAGGGTGGGAGGGATGCTGGGGTCATTGCTAGGTTATGTGTATGAGACAGAGAAATACTTAAACAGCATCAGTCAGAGTGCTGTTTTGCAATATTAGCACTCTTAGTATGTCTTTCAGCCAGTCAGATTGCACGGTCAGGACTAACTGTGATGAATGAAAGATAGAAAGAAAAAAAAGAAAGCAGATGTCTGGTGGTAGGGATCTGACCAGAAAGGTGCTGGTTTAATCCCTAGACAGGTCATGGCTGAAGTGCACTTGAGCAAGCCACCTAACCCCCAGCTGCTCCCTGGGCACCATGGATAGGGCTACCCACTGCTTGTGTGTGTTTCACTGTACGGACGGGTAAAATGCGGAGGTCAAATTTCCCCACTGTAGGAATAACAAGGGGTTATTAAAAAACAACAATAACAAAAAAAAAAAAACCCAACAACTAGTTTTAAGCACAAGGCAACATATGCCTAGAAAATCACAGAAATGTGTGTCTAAAATGTGGGACTAAAATGATAAGCTGAAAGCTAAGTCTGGTGTTAAACAGTATATACATCAGTCAGTAATGATCTCAGAGACAGAGGGAGAAAAACACTGACATGGCTGATCCACAAATTAAATCAGAGAGGAGCTTCTGTACAAGACAACATTTCCCCAGACTCTCCAAATACATTTAAACCTGTCAAGAGTTATGCAGGTAAACACACATAGCCAGGCTGTGCAAAGATCCAGGATGCTTTAAGATTTTAATTGAGATCTGGATGTGGTCTGAGTGTCTTGATAGATGTTTTGCTGATGCATTTCTACAGAAACAACTGGACAATTTAGATGACCATTGAGTTCGAGTGTCTGTTAGTAACATTGGCATCATGGCTCCAATTCTGAACTAAAGAAGCAAAATTTGTACTCCAAACATAATTGTGTAAATATTATTTCTGAGGAAACCACTCCTTTACAATGATTACATTTTTTTCACAATGTGTGTGTGTGTGTGTGTGTGTGTGTATGTGTGTGTGTGCGTGTGCATGGGTGTGTGCGTGTGCATGGGTGTGTGAGGATTCCGTTTATGAAGGCTGGTAAAAAAAAAAAACAGTATGGACACTTTTCAATCATCAGATAAAAAAATATTCTGAATTTGTGTGAATGAATGAACTAGTGTTTATTTAACGTTGTATAATCATAAACATAACAAACTTAAACTCTAGTTTACATTAGTTTGTGTCTTCAGTGATGATTTTTTTTCAGCGTGGGAAAAATCTGCTTCCCTCGCATCCTCTTCCTCTCTCACTCTTCTGCGGTGAGGAGGCTGAGCTGGGAGGCTCTTTAGTCATTCCGTGAACTAGCAACGTAATGAAAAACAAAAACCCAAGCCCCTGCTCCCCACCCTTTAAGTGGTCTTACAGCTATTCCACTTACATGGTAGTCAGAGTTTCCAGATTTAAGGGGGGAATTCTTTCCACTGCAAGGCAAGCCCGTTTGACTTCATCAGCACTTTCAGCAGACAAACAAGGGACAGAGAGAGAGAAAGAGAGAGAGGGAGAGAGCTGTTTGCTAACATTTCATTTTGCTAACATGTTCTCTGACAAAAGAAGCCCAAATGTACTGATAAAGCCATGGCAAAAAATTTAACACTGAATAATGAACATTTAACACGTTCTCAGGCAAAACAAAGCATCACATCTTGACTTTGCTTAAAGATACAAGAGTGGTCGATTTAACATTATTCATAAAACTAGGGATGCACAGTCTATCAGTCACTGATATATACACTCCCGATAAAAAGTCATCTTGTCAACTTTAGGCTCCTGTAGGTTGCACTGCATGAGGGTGATTGGAGGGCTGTAAATACGTGTGTGTGGTGTGATGGGATTTATAAGATTGAGAAAAGGTGGTACAGTGCAGTAAATGTCTCGTTTGATGTGTGGAAAATTGATAACAAAGCAGGTGTAAATGATTGGTAAACAGAAGTGATTGTATTTGAACACCAAAGGCCATAGTGTGAAGGAAGTATCTGAATTTGCAGGTGTATCAAACATTTAGCTTAGTTAATTTTTGCTCCAAAATGCCACATCAGTCGAAATGTAATGTAATCTGAAATCCATAACAAAGGCTGTCACATGATTATTATTTTATTGTTGGAATGCCAAATTGGTTATAAGGATTCAAGGAGACTTTATTGTCATTCACATCACATGTAGTACATGAGGTGGAACGAAATTACATTCCCAAGGTCCCAGCTTTACCCAGTGTAGTAGCTTATATATATATATAGTAGCTTTATATATATATATATATATATATATATATATATATATATAT
>BRDA01006744.1:0-21565 GCA_036984385.1 Crenuchus spilurus
CATTCCTTAGCGGGGGATTAAGTCAGGGACAGACCTGAACTCACCCTAGTATCATGCCGAAAATTTTCGTGGGCTTGCAAATCCTAGTGTTAACACCTTTACAACCCGCAAGTGCTTCTGGGTGATGTCACCATCGACATGGCCAATCAAATCTAATATTTAAAATTATGGCCTAATGAATAATTATTAGTGCAGAGAGAGCCCGTCTCTCTCTCTCTCTCTCTCAAAGCACACGCGCCTTTGTGTGCGTGTGTGTGTGTGTGTGTGTGAGAGAGAGGGAGAGAAAGCACGCGCACGTGTGTGTGTGTGGGCAGGGAGACTGAACGTCTGTTCACGTGACGCTCCACCAGTGTTTTGACTTCCTTACTGACTGTTTAGCTGCATGATTCTAATCATTTTCTAGACTATTTATTAATTTGCAGGATTTTTCGACATTGACGTCTCGTCCCGCTCCCGCGACGACTGACTGACTGACCGACATCTCCCGCAAGAGACGATTAATTGTTGTCCCGCGCCACAAGGTATTGTAACGGGTCCCGCGGGAGTCCCGCGGTAATTCAGGCCTCTAATGTGATGTAAATGAGAGTCTGGAGGGCTAGTGTGTAGGGTCTAGGGAGCATGTCATAGGGCGAGTTTTGTTTTGGTATTCGGCCTCGGTCACACGGCTCGATTCGGCCTCGGTGCTCGCTCAGCTCGTGTGTGTGAAACTCCTTTCTGAAGTTGGCAACAAAATGAGCACCATGTCGCCTAGTTTTAGCTTTTTTCCTCAGTGACGCATCATACCGCTTCTTCTGTGTGGCTTGAATAGCTTTCCATGTACCTGCCAGGGGACACAGTTGGTAAGCTAAATGTCCTGTCCTACATCCAGAAAATGAGAGAGAATGGGTGAGTTGGTAGACAACTCACCCATTCTCTCTCATTTTCTGGAAGTAGGACAGGACATTTAGCTTACCAACTGTGTCCCCTTCCCAAACTTCCTTCAGGACATCCAGTGGACCCCTCACCTCCTGCCCATAAAACAGTTTAAATGGAGAGAATCCACTTGAGGCTTGTGGAACTTCTCTATAGGCGAACAGCAGGTAGGGTAGCAGGGCTTAAAGTAAAGAAAAAATCCTGAGCTAGAAACTTTTTTGTTGTGATAGGAATGAAACCATACTACAGTGTTGCTATTGCTAAGGTTTAATAAAAATGGTCTTTGAAAAGTGCAAACAAGTTAAACACTTGTCACTTAAATGAGGTTACAATGTATTTGGACTCAAAACAAAATGTAAAATATCTGGGTCCCAAAGTGCAGCCTTGCAGGCAAAAAAAACCCCTCAAAACATTAGACACATTTCAGTCAAATACTTTGCAAGTAATTAAAATAGTCAATATCACAAACTAAAGGAGTAAGTTACACAGAACTGCTTTAAGACCTTTCTGTTTTTTTTTTTTAATTTTAAACACAGTCCTGTAAGAGATCCAAACTTTTCAAATTTTTAAAAGAAATAATTTTGGTTGGATTTGGAGAAGAGAAATCTTCTATGGCTGCTACACTGGAGGCTGTGGGTGTAGCAGGGACAGGTCTTGTTGACCCAGTAGTTTGGTTTGGTCTAGAGAAAATGGGTGTCCTGAGCTAACTTTTTGCACAGGTTAACTAATGGTTGTGAAACTGTGAAAGACAAGTCAGCTATGCACACAAACATATTTTTGCTTACAGACATGATCAGTGAAGTAGAGGTCTTCTGCATTTCCGCTGGACCCATCACAATACCTTGCGGTGTTGGACTAAATTTAATTGTGTTTCGTGGGAGAGGGAGCGGATATACATGTCCAAAAATCCCTCAAATTAATATTATAGAAAATGATAATAATCAATGATTGCCTGCTTAATGAGCATAATCACAGGAGTTGTGTGAAAATCACATTAGCAAATTGGTTCGTCTCATCTCAATCTGAGGCCGACGTTTCCACGTACCTGCTTCAACATCTGCTTAATATTAAAACGTTCCACCATTCCGTCAGTCTGTGGGTGGTAGACAGTAGTCTTGATGCACAACAATGCCATGACGTCTTTTAGCAGTCTAGATGTAAAATTGGTACCTTGGTCCATCAATATCTCTTTGGGTATGCCTACTCTAGAAATCAGCTGTATTAAAACCTGTTACCTGCCTGGGTTTTAACTTTTTAAGAGGGAAAGCCTCCAGGTATCTTCACAAATTACTAAAATGTACCTATAGCCCTGCTGATTAATGCCTAGGTAATGGACCGACACTGTCCATGGCTATCCGAGAGAACAGGACCTTAATTATTGGCAAACTGATTTACAAAACTGCTGTGTCTTTGTACACTCTTGGCTAGAAAAATCTGCGCATCAGGTGTTTTTGCAGTTTTACTCTGACCTAGATGACCTCCACAACTGCTGGAATGAGCCAAGTCTAACACCTCCCTTCTGAGGGTTTTAGGGATTACAAGGCATTTTAGGTTGTATTTAACTCTATAAAGCTTCCCTACCTCTACCATGTACCTGGTCCCTTCCACTTCATCCTGCTAATTATTTGTGGCTAGCTTAAACTGTTGAGTGAATTATCACTATGCTGCTCTTGCCCCATGTCTACAGGTAGATGTACTGCTCTTTCATCTAGATCTGTTATTCTGTTAATTTAGTACCTTTTACTTTCTCACACCTTTCTCTTTTAGATTTGTGAGTTTTGTGCTTCTTGGCAAAAGTTAACTGATCCAATGCATCTTTGTTTCCCTGCATTTCATTTAACTTTCTCTGTTCTCTGGTAGTTACACAAATGTTTCCAGTACTACTGCTCTCATTTAGAAGGTCAATTAACACAGACATTTGTCTACCACACCCACTAAAAGATTGTACTTCTGACCCTTAATATCTGACCAATTCAGCTGCCGAGTAAACCTTTTCATCCCCATGAAAACACGTGATCTGCATAGTTTTGGACATATTAATGTCATCAGGTAAGCTCTTTTTAGTTACAATGGTCTGACTGGCTCCGGTATCATTGAGTGCTTTTAAACTCTTAAACCTATTTTTACAGGAATCACTGTCTGTGTTAACTGCAGCCTCTCTGTATTTTGTACTGCTAGGAAAGTAGCCTAATATATTAGAATTGCCCCCACTATGAGGAAATTCTCTACTTTTATGCCCTAATTTACCACAATTAAAACATTTTATAGAGTTGGTGTTAGGTTTTTCTCTGCTGTTAGCTCTAACAGTGCCGCTACATTTATCAGCACATTTGAATCTATGTAATTGTGGATCAAAGGCATCAACGCTACTGCCACAGCCCCCAACAGGCTTACCGGGCTGAGCTGCTGCGATGACATCCTGGCCTGGATCTTGTTGAAATGTGGTCTCTGACTGACATGCCGTGATGAAAGCTTGTTAGCTCCACTGCTCCGCTGGTTGATTTTGGAGATTGTTCAATAATCCACCTTATTAATTAATGGCCTAAGTGAGCTCAGAAACTGCTCAAAGATGAAAACATCCAAGATTTCTTCTTGTTTTCTATCCAGGCCTCACCCATTTCTCATACAAGCTCTTCAGCCTATTATGGAGTTCTCTTGGTGTTTCATTTGGCTTGGGGTGTGCAGTTCTAAATCTCTATGTAAATGTTTCAGCATTGATTTAGTATTTTTTCAGTATAGCTTCTTTTACCTTTACATAGACTTCAATGTCATTTGAATCCATTTTGATAAAAGATTTCTTGCCCTGCCTTCTAAAGCTGGAATCAGATGAATTGCCCAGTCCTCAGGTGGCCAGCCTGCTGTCTGTGCTATTCTTTCAAACATGGCTAGATAATGCTCGATATCAGCGATTCTCAACTGGTGGGTCGCGACGACGTTCTTGGCAGGTTGCGGACAGATTGTAATAAATAAAATAATTTTAAAACTATTAAAAATTTAATGCTTCCTCATCTTTTAAATTGAAAAAAGAAAAAAAAAAACAGACACAGAGAGGCAGGCATCAAAGGAGCGCACAGCATTCTCATTGCCATGGTAACCACCATTTGCTGGTTATCAGTGTTGCCAAGTCTATTATAAGCAACTCTACACAGCATGACCTCTCTGGAGCAGGTGACTTTAGACTCCTCTGTTAGCCCACTGTAAGGAAGGTGCAGCTTGATGGAGTAACCGAGGGAGTCCCAGTCATCTCCTAAGAAAGTGGCTGATAGTCCTCTCTCGAGCTTCTACCGTTGTAGAATAAACAGCATTAGAGAGAGGATGAGAAAGGACGAAATACAGCTGACGATCAGAAGCATCCCACTCGCCACAGAGTTAAACAAACTACTGCCGTCTAATACACAAACACACACAGTCACCATCATTATTGCAGTGCTCACTGTGTATAAATCGGGTAACACCAAGAGCACCGCCTAGTGATTACCGGACAATGTTACAGCACTCACATCCATTAGCTATGCAGTCTGGTAAATTTCTGAGGAAGCAGAGCTGATATTCTG
The DNA here is from genome assembly GCA_036984385.1 of Crenuchus spilurus. Classification (NCBI taxonomy): domain Eukaryota; kingdom Metazoa; phylum Chordata; class Actinopteri; order Characiformes; family Crenuchidae; genus Crenuchus; species Crenuchus spilurus. The sequence continues at coordinate 4,467 of BRDA01006744.1, forward strand.
ATAAATCTGCTGAACGTCTAACCACCCAAGAACCAAACCTCTGTCCAATCAGCTGACCTTATGACCAATCGTAACCAAACTTTGTGGAAGTTCTGATCAATACATTTGTCAAAGAGCAGTTTTTACTGTTCTAAGTGCTTCATTGACTTAATCAGTCTGATGACCTAATCCTGAATTAACACAGAATATTTTTGTCCAGGTAACTGCAGCTACGTGTTAGCAGAATTAGCAGAACCTGTGGTGTGATTAAATATAAACACATGGTGTTATTTTACCTGTATCGAGACAGGTGAATTTGCAGCACTCTTTGGGGTCTTTACGGAACTGTGTGCACCCCTGTGGACGGTCACACAGCGCTGCTACACACATCTCAGATTCTCCATCATGGCATGCGCAGCTCAGACATGGATCATCTCCTTTAGGAGTGAAATAATAACCCTCACTCACCACGTTATCATTTATATCCACACACGTCTGTCCTACAGAGGGAGAGAGACAAAGAGACAAAAATGATCCAGATGATCACATGGACCTCTGTCTGCAACCGATGTAGTCTCTGAGCTGTATCTGAGTGAAGCTGAAAATGAGTGCACACACTGAGCTGGAATTCAGGAGTTTAATGGATCAGTGCTCTCCAAATGTAATACTCAAAGAGTGAGAACTGGACACATCCCTCATATCTTACACAAGAACTCAGGAGGAGTTAAAAACGTGGCCACCTCCCAAAATCTTCTGCACAACCATCTAAATCACGAGCTTCACCTTCTCACACCGTCATTTTTCAGCTACTAAAGGAATGGAAAAGACTTCCAATGCAGACCAGATGTGAAAGGTTCACTTTGGACTTATTTATATGGAGATCAGCAGGCAACATATTTGATATAAATAAATCTAAATAATAACAATCTAAATAAATGCTAACGGTACTGAAATACCATCTCCTGTTTGTTTAATCTTGTCTCTCCTGCAGTGATCTGGTTGAGGAATTTCAGCCATTAATGTCCAGATGCCATAGTGATACACATCAAATGGATGTTTCTCATTTTGAGGGATGCACATCATATCTGGCAACCCAATACAAAGGCTGAGGTGATGAACTGACCCTGCCTGACCTGCATCACTCGTCACTGCACTATGTCCTTTTGTTCTGACTGATTTTCTCTTTTACACTGATAATGTAAAGTCTCAGAGGCTCTGCTGAGCTCCTCTCATGTGTAAAGAACATATTAAAGCTGTAGATGTGTGGAAGTGTACATACTCCTCTTGCAGAGAAAGGGGAACTTTTTGTAGCAGTTCTCTGCGTGCCAGCTGTGCAGGCCGTGCTCGTTGATGTTCTTGTTCTGGAAACGCTGGAGCTGAGCGCAGAACACATTCTCCTGCGTAGGACTGAACTCAGAAAAACTCATCAGACCCTCAGGAGGAAGGAACACCTGCAGAGGACCTGAAAGGGAGGGGGCACATCCACATCATCACTTAACATCTCAGTACTGATATCAGTATCACAGATGAGAGAAAAGGTCATAAATTCTAGCTAATATGAGTTGTGTAGAACATAATTGGAGTTCTGAAGAATTAAGACATTTTGACTTGTATCCAAAAATCAAACTTTAACATCAGCACCAACCTTTATAAGCCACCTCCCAGCGGCCCTCCAGAGAACGACTCTGATTAGTGATAACATATTGATATCCCACCCAGAAACTACAGCCAGACAGACAAAGACAGAGACAGATGAGACACAGGCAAATAATTCAGTCATTTCTAATCTTATTCAAACTTGTACATTTTACGATAATTCTTTCATGTAACTTGTAATTATAAAAAATAACATTAATAAATCAGTTGTTTATATCACATTAACATGACTTACTTGCACTGATCTTTACGCTCACACACTTTCTCATCAAAGTCCACCTCGATTTTCAGGATGAACTGAAGTTCTTCGCTGGTAACGAAGGTAGCAAGTGACCCATTAACTCTCTGACATGTTTCTACTGCCTGCCAGTAGTTCTCATTTCTCAAATACACTTTATAACAGCTCTTCTCATAGTGATGCCAACCGGTCGGACACTTCTCTACAAAACACAGAAAAACACCATCAGCTCATCTCCATCATCCTCAAATTGAATAAACAGTAATCTCACAAAGAAACACACAATACAAAAGATTTAAACCAATCGTTCAGACAATCTATTTCACCCAGTTTTCCTTTCTTTAACCCACATAGGGTCCTTCAGCTCTCACTGGGCCAGTTTGCAGCTGTGTGTGAAGCGGCTGGGGTGAGAATCAGGACCTGCAAATCCGAGACCATGCTACTCAGCCGTGAAAAGGTGGAGCGCCCTCTCCAGATTGGGAGGATGTCCTTACCTCAAGTGGAGGAGTTTAAGTATCTTAGGGTCTTGTTCACGAGTGAGGGTACGAGTGAGCGGGAGATTGACAGGCGGATCAGGTCAGCATCCACAGTGATGCGGACTCTGTACCGGTCTGTCTTGGTGAGAGACAGTTGAGCCAGAAGGCAAAGCTTTCGGTTTACCGGTCAGTTTACGTTCCAAACCTCACCTATGGTCATGAGCTGTTTTGAGTTTTCTTCATAAGGTGTCTGGGCTCTTCCTTAGAGATAGGGTGAAGAGTTCAGACATCCGGGAAGGGCTCGGAGTAGAGCCGCTGCTCCTCCATGTCGAGAGGAGCCAGTTGAGGTGGTTTGGGCACCTGGTACAGATGCAGACTAAAGAGCATTCATCTCTAATAGTACTGATTATGTGTGTCTGATACTGTTACAGTGAGGAAAATAAGTATTTGAATGCCCTGCAAATTTGCAAGTTCTCCCACTTAGAAATCATGGAGGGGTCTGAAATGTTCATCTTAGGTTCATGTCCACTGTGAGACATAATTTAAAAGAAAAAATCTGGAAATCACAATATATGATTTTTTAATAATTTATTTGTGTGTTACTGCTGCAAATAAGTATTTGAACACCTGCCAATCAGCAAACATTCTGGTCCTCAAAGACCTGTTAGTCTGCCTCTAAAAAGTCCACCTCCACTCCACTTATTATTATAAATTAGAAGCACCGATTTGAGGTTGTTAGCTGCATAAAGACACTTGCCCACCCCACACAATCAGTAAGACTCCAACTACTAACATGGCTAAGACCAAAGAGCTGTCTAAAGACACCAGAAACAAGATTGTAAACCTCTACAAGGCTGGAAAGAGCTACGGGGCAATTGCTAAGCAGCTTGGTGAAAAAAGATCAACTGTTGGAGCAATTATTAGAAAATGGAAGGAGCTAAACATGACTGTCAACCTTCCTCAAACTGGGGCTCCATGCAAGATCTCACCTCGTGGTGTATCAATGATCCTAAGAAAGGTGAGGAATCAGCCCAGAAATACACGGGAGGAGTGGGTCAATGACCTGAAGAGAGCTGGCACCACTGTTTCCAAGGTTACTGTGGCTAATACACTAAGATGTCATGGTTTAAATTCATGCATGGCAAGGAAGGTTCCCCTGCTTAAATCAGCACACGTCCAGGCCCGTCTTAAGTTTGCCCATGACCATTTCGATGATCCAGAGGAGTCATGGGAGAAAGTGCTGTGGTCAGATGAGACCAAAATAGAACTTTTTGGACTTAATTCCACTCGCTGTGTTTGGAGGACGAAGAATGATGAGTACCATCCCAAAAACACCATCCCTCCTGTGAAGCATGGGGGTGGAAGCATCATGTTTTGGGGGTGTTTTTCTGCACATGGGACAAGACAACTGCACTGTATTAAGGAGAGGATGACCGGGGCCATGTATTGCGAGATTTTGGGGAACAACCACCTTCCCTCAGTCAGAGCATTGAAGATGGGTCGTGGCTGGGTCTTCCAACATGACAATGACCCGAAGCATACAGCCAGGATAACCAAGGGGTGGCTCCGTAAGAAGCATATCAAGGTTCTGGAGTGGCCTAGCCAGTCTCCAGACCTAAACCCTATAGAAAATCTTTGGAGGGAGCTCAAACTCCGTGTTTCTCAGTGACAGCCCAGAAACCTGGCTGATCTGGAGAAGATGTGTGTGGAGGAATGGGCCACAATCCCTGCTGCAGTGTGTGCAAACCTGGTGAAAAACTACAGGAAACGTTTGACCTCTGTAAAGGCTACTGTACCAAATATTAACACTGATTTTCACATGTGTTCAAATACTTATTTGCAGCAGTAACACAAATAAATTATTAAAAAAATCATACATTGTGATTTCCGGATTTTTTCTTTTAGATTACGTCTCTCACAGTGGACATGAACCTAACCCTTTCAGACCCGAATTATGTTCCAGAAATGAAAAAAAAAAATGCTGTTTTCTCTCTGTAATGAACTCCAAAACAAGACTCAGTAAAAAAATCAAATATAATACTTTTAATGTAATTTTTTTTAAATGTCCACTGCAGTGAACAGTAGGTCTTAACAGCTGTAAAGCAATGCTATATAAGCTGAATAGTTTTATGGTTTGTTTGTATTTCCTTTTTGATCATAAACCTGGTCCATAAACTGAAACTGCTATGCATGAACTAAAACTGCTATCCAAATTTTGAAATGATGAAAAATAGTATATAACAGAAATTAGTCAAAATTATGGGTGCATTTATAAAAATAGTATTTCATATATACTATTATATATACTACAAATATTTGCAAAAATAGCTATAGGTTCATATTTTTATTTTTATGGGCAATAATGGGATTATTGGAGTAACAATATTTAACAGACAGCTACGCTCACCTACTCTTGAGTCTTGCACTCTCTGCATCTTCATCATCACCACCATCATCATGACTAATAAAGTTTTCAATTTCTGATGTGTTTCCGGTGCCAATTAACTGAAGCATTTCAAGTGCTGTGTACTTTGTAGAATAAATATTTGTAATCTTATTTTACACTGTATTTAACAGATTATTTGTCTGTATACACTGCAATTGCATAGTAGAGATTTAACAGGAGCACTAAAAAAAACATGCCATTAAGACCCACTGTCCACTGCAATGGACAACAAGATTTTAAAAAATCCTGTGTTTAACTTTCTGATTTTACAAGGGATATTGAACTTTTTATTTCACAAACCATCCCTTAAGAGTAAAATTAACTCATAACACGAAGAAAAAAAGTATTCTAAAACAGATAAAAATTAGTTAAAATGAACCCTTACTCCTCCTTGGCTGGAGTGCTGCCATTGCTAACATTCTGGACTGATTTTTTAAACTCACTCGTTTGTTTCCGTCCTGCTCCCACCAAAAAATCAGCAGCGTTTGCCACACCTCCTGACCTCCACATACACGTTTGCCCACTCCTGCCTAACATGAATCTATATAGAGTACTTAAAATTTACTTAAATATTTATTAAAACAGCTAAATATAATTTAGGTTATAATGAAAAATTATTAGGGCAGTACAGAGATGAAGTGGACAGCTCCGTTTCCTCCCACAAACACATTCTGTCAGGTGAATTGGAGATGCTGAAATTGCCCCTTGGGGGTTGTGTGCATGCGTCTATAGCACAGAGACGCTCCGCCAATATTTTGGATGAGTTTATGACTGTCTTACTGATTGATTAGCTGTTTTTATGTTCATTATGCAGATAATCACTGCATAAGTATTGTCATGTTCTAGACCTTTGTTAAGGTTCATTTGTAGGATTTTTTTTTTCATGTATATGATTTACCGCCCACTCCCACCAAAAACGATTAAATTTAGTCCGGTGCTGCAAAATATTGTGACGGGTCCTGCAGGAGTGCAGATCTCTACTGTGTGATACACTGTTATCTATAAACTTAAGAATTCAAATAACATTCAGTTGGAGGTACTGCTGAGAACACTTTTTTGTTGAACTGTTACACCCCCTGCTGGACTTACTGTTGAAGCGCACAGGCTGAGCTACACCCATCACATCCTCCCCCTGTTCAAAGCTGTTTCCATAGCGATACCGTGCCTCTTTCAAAGCTGAGATTTAAAACAAATCACAATATTTACAAATCAAACTGATTGGAAATGTACAGTCATACATCAAAAATATAGTGAATTGTTCATACTTCAATTGAAAATGGTAAACTACCATATTTTATATTCATTACACATAAAGAGATATTTTCCATTGGAAGTTCTGCTGGAAATGGAAATGAGCACCTACTTAAAGTCTGTCAGCAGACGGAAAAATTAAGTGCTCTAGAATCTTCTGGTAGACGGTCGTGTTGAGTTTGGACTTGATTAAGCACCAGCAGATGACATGGCACCCAAAAACCAACACAACAGCACAAATGTCACACTGGACACTACTGCTCCTCAATAATCTGAGATTCTGGAGTTCTGATTGTCATGAGCTATAAGCCAGTTATGAACATTAAAACAAAACATGTAAATTTACAGGTATAACAATATTAGTAGGACAGTTCAAGTTTTAGAATTAAATTATGAACAAACTTACTTTTTCCACAAGATTTTTGTTCAATATATGATGGTATATGAAAATAAATGAGATTTACTGACATGGTTACCCACAACTGCATGTGTTCTGTATAAAATGGTACAGCAGAAGAATACAGGACATGAGGGTATTCGGAGCACGGCTGAGTGGGAGTGGGACTCGTGCTGTTCTGCTCTGGCTTAATTAGAGTCCAAACTCCGGTGGTCAGACAGCATAAATTCATTAAATAGAACAAACAGAATGCATAATGGATTTCGTCAGATATCTCTTTACCATCACGTTTTTACATCACGATGCATCGTTAACCCTTAGTCAGTGGTGAATGTCAGTAAAGTCCATGATCTGTAGGTCATAAGAATTTGGGTTCAAGATCACAGGTCTTGTTCCTGATCTCACACTGCTGTATATGTGCTCACCTGAATTAACTTAAGTATTGATAAGGTGAAACACATAATGGAAGATCAAAAGTTACCTTCCAGCAGGACAGCACAGGTGTGTGCGTGTGTGTGTACATACGTGGACAGTCCAGTTCATCACTTTTGTCCTCACAGGCGGTCCAGCCATCACACTGCCAGGCCAGCGGGATACACTGAATCTTCCCACTGTGACACGCAAACTGACCAGGGCTACAGCGCAGCTCTATCACATACACACATAATATAATGTACATTTCAACAGAATCAGTTTTCATACAATAAACCCAGTTCTGCTTCAGATTAATGACTGTAATCTGCTTAACAACAGCTTTATCAGAATTGTTAGAACATTAGAAGACCATCAATATGAAGATAGATGTGTCCAGAATGAACAAAGTTGATTCTAAATCACTCAGAAAGCTGATAAACATCCATAATTAAGCTGCAATAACATTAATATCTAGAATAAACATCTAGTAACATATCTAGAATGAAGATTAATATCCAGAAAGAATCATTTAGTAAATCTACAATTTGATTGTTGAGCTCAGAGTTTCTTTAGTCAGAAAGCAACTGTTTCAGATTAAACTCTACATCTATGATTGTAAAGGCATTTATGCAGAAATTGAGTTGTGTTCTACATGTTAAAAGGTAATTATTAGTACTCATATGATTAATTCATCAAATATTAGAGTTAAAGTTGGTTACCTGAGAGCAGCCGAGCCACAGCTAACCGCCGTCCTGTAGTACAACAACATTATTACACAAAGTTAAGAGTTCTCCGATACAACATTCATATACAGTGCCCTCCATAATTATTGGCACCCCTAGTTAAAATGTAATAAAAGCTTTAAAATACATTTTTTATTGCAGTTGAAAAAGTTTAGAAAAAAGCAACCTTAAACGCAAGTGAAAAAAAATAAAGAAAGAAAAAATCCTGACTAAGAAATAATTATTTCCCATAAAATGACATGTTCCACAATAATTGGCACCCTTAACAATTTCTTGGAAATAAATGTATTTGACCCATTTATGTCCTTTCTACAGTACTGTAGTTTATAAAGTGGATCAAAGTATCTAGGAACCTTTAAATTAGTAATTCATCACTTGCTGTTTCCCTGGGGTATAAATATGGCATTACACAAAGGCCTATTTCTCTAATTCACTCTTAAACATGGGAAAGATGAGACACACTATTCAAGTAAGGCAGATGTGTGTTGACCTTCATAAATCAGGCAATGGCTACAAGATAATAGCCACTCACCTGCAGATGCCCTTATCTACAGTCAGAGCAATCATCAAAACAGTTCAAAAAATCTGGAACTGTAACAAGCAAGCCTGGAATAAGACGCAAGTGTATCTTGCCACCACGGGCAGTGAGAAGGATGGTAAGAGAAGTAAAAAGTTCTCCAAAGCTCACTGTAAGAGAATTTAATCAAATGGTAGCATCTTGGGGTTACGAGGTCTCCCAAACAACCATCAGACGCTATCTGAAGATGGGTCATCACTGGGTCTTTCAGCAAGATAATGACCCTAAACATGTGGCCAAATCTACTCAAAAATGGTTCACAAGGCACAAAATCAAGCTCCTCTTATGGAATTCTCAGTCCACAGACCTCAACCCAATAGAAAACCTGTGGGGTGAGCTGAAGAGGAGAGTGTATAGGAGAAGACCCAGGACTCTGGATGATTTAGAGAGGTTGTGCAAAGAGGAATTGTCAAAGATGCCTCTTTCTGTATTCTCCCATCTTGTGAAGAGTTATAGGAGAAGATTAAGTGCTGTTTTTTTGGGCAAAAGGAGGTTGTACAAAGTACTAACACCAGGGGTGCCAATAATTGTGGCACACATGATTTCATTCTTTTTCCCCGCCAAATAAAGGCACTTCAATTAAAGCTTAGATTTTTCTCTTTTTTTTGCATTGTTGTCCGATATTATATATATATATATAAAGAATTTATTAGAAGCCAAAGAAAACTTCTTAACCAGGGGTGTAAATAATTATCAGGGTTCTTGCAGGTTTCAGTGAGTTAAATTTAAGACCTTATTAATACCTTTTAACACCATTCTCAGTGAAATTTAAGACCAACATGACAAATTGCCAAAAACATTCTAATTCTATATAGAGAGGTGAAACAAGCCATCCATAAGCTACAAAAACAAAAAAAAACCATCTAAGAAATTGCTATAATATTAGGAGTGGGAAAGAAAGAAATTCATCCTGAGAAAGAAAGAAAGCACCAGTGAACTCATCAATGCAAAAAGACCTGAACACCCACGGAAGACAACAGTGGTGTATGATCACAGAACAATTTCTGGTGAGACGAATAAAACTAGCTTTGATACGGATTACATGCATAAGATTTGAGCTCGGGCTCGACATGATGTCGGGTGTCACAACAATAAAAATGTGAATAAAGTACGTGCTTTAAACACCAGGAGCTTCACAAACACTGTGCCAGGCACCTTTTGCTTTGCACTTTATACCAAATAAGAAGGAAAGGAACCTAGCATGGCTTGCAGCATCACAACTTAAATATCCTCTATATACACACACACACACACACACACACACACACACACACACACACACACAGGGGTTAGACAATGAAACTGAAACAGCTGCGAATACAGCATCAATTCGTCTTGGGAATGACATCTACAAGTCCTGCACAGTGGTCAGAGGGATTTTAAGCCATTCTTCTTGCAGGATAGTGGTCAGGTCACTACGTGATGCTGGTGGAGGAAAACATTTCCTGACTCGCTCCTCCAAAACACCACAAAGTGGCTCAATAATATTTAGACACAAATACTTGCTGTCTTGGTCACAGATGCGCCAGCAAGACGTGCACCAACAATTTGTCCTCTTTTGAACTCTGGTATGTCACCATAATGTTGTGTGCATTGTAATATACTATATAACTGTGCTCTTACCTGCTAACTGAACCTTCACACTCTGCTCTTACTGGTGCAATGTGACATTAATGAAGATTGGCCACCAGACTGGTCCAATTTAGCCATGAAACCTCCCACATTAACATGACAGCTGTCTCACTTTCATTGTCTAACCCCTGTGTGTGTGTGTGTGTGTATATATATATATATATATATATATATATGCGCCGGGTGGATAGAGGAGTCAGAAAAGAGGCCCATATTGGAAATCAGCTTTTAATTTGCTCTTTTAGTGAGCATAATTTCTACTGTTTTCTAGCCATGACTCTATGGTGCCCTATGTGCCCTTTGTACCCTTAAACTGCAATGCGCTTTACAGTCATGGTGAATCTTTTACTTTCCACAAAACCCACAAAATTGTCCCCAAAGCATTCCCAACATATAACTGGATATTAACCCAAACCTAAACATCTATACTCTCAAAAACAAGAACATAGACATAAAGGGCCGATGCTGGCATTTCCCAGCATCCCCTTGCCCGTAAGTGGGTGGAGTTCTACCGTCCATATCCCCTCACCGTCACACAGCGGTGTATACCAGAGTCAACAACAAATTCAGTCAAGTGACGGGGAGGTCTGCGGACCCTCCGAGGCCGTGGTGCAACAGATGGCCCAGACGTGGTGGCTTCAGGCGCAGCAGGGGGGCTGGGAGGCAGAACCGCCTCAGCGTTCATCCGTTCGTTGACCGTAAGTCCGCCCTCGCCCGCCGCACCTGGCTCAACATCCTGTGCCCATGACTGGCCACGGGGTCTGCGGCATCCGATTCCAGTTCGGCCCACAGGGGAGAGTCAGTTGTGCAGGCCACGTTGCTTCTTGGCTCTTTGGGTCTGTATGGAGCCAGACGGTCTCTGTGGACTACAACCCTTTTTCTGTTACCAACCTTGACCCTGTACACTACCTCACTGATCCTACCAACTATTACACATGGCCCTACCCAGTTGGACTGGAGCTTCGGGCAGAGGCCCCTTGTGCGTTTTGGGCTGAATAGCCATACTCTCTGGCCTTCTGTTAACACCCCCCCAACACAATGTGTATCATATGCACGTTTCTGCTTCATGCTTGCAGCGGACTGCGAGTCCATCGCTGCGTGGCATCGCGCAGCTTGCCGAGCAGATCCATCACGAATTGGGGGCCCGGCTCGCAAACTGAGTCCGTGCCCGGAGGCACACCAAAAGCCAGGTCAACAGGAGTGGGCAGTTCTCGTCCAAACATCATGCAGGCTGGGGTGAACCCTGTGGACTCCTGCACCGCGGATCTCCACGCGAGCAGTACCACCAGTAATCGCTTGTCCCAGTCCCGCTGATGTTAGCTGGTTACCACTGCCAATTGTGTGTCCAGCGTTTTATTGAACCACTCGACCAAACCGTCCCCCTGTGGGTGTAGAGGTGTCGTCCTGGTCTTTTTAATCCCCAGGGCCCGACAGACCTCAGCCATTGTTTCAGCCTCAAAGTTACGACCCTGATCGCTATGGAGGCTCTCCGGGACCCCAAACCGACAGAAAAGCTCATCCACCAACACACGTGCTGTGGTGGACGCACTCTGACCCGGGACCGCATAAGCCTCCAGCCACTTTGTGAAATAGTCCATAGCGACCAGGACGTACTTATTACCCTCATCCGTTAATGGGAACGGTCCCATGACATCGACAGCCACCCTCTCCATAGGGGCGCCTGCTCTCATGGGCACAAGTGGCGCTCTTGGCCTACACGGTGGCCCCTTCTTTGCGCAAGTGTCACAGCAGTGCACATAAAGTTCCACGTCCCGCCTACAGCCCGGCCACCAGAACCGCTGCCTAAGCCGCTTTAAGGTTTTTGCTACCCCAAAATGGCCACTACCTGCCGCCCCATGAACTGACGGCAACACTGCATCCTTCAGACGTGATGGCACCACTGCCTGCAGGGTGGATGACCCTGTCCCCGGCTCCAACCACTCCCTGCACAGGACGCCCCGCACAAGGAGTCCCAATTGGATCTCATGGCTGTCGCTACGGGACTTAGGGGCAAGATCAAGTCCCAGTTGGGTTCCTGCGCCTCCTCCACCTGTCTGACACACCAGCCAACCTCCTGGTCCGTTAGCTGGGTTTCCCTAAACTGCTCAATAGGTACGGGCTCTATGTCTTCTGCATTGGGCATGGGATGCATCGCTAATACAGCGCACCGCCTGTACTCTGCAGTGTCCTGCTCAATCCTTGAGCAGTGCTTGCATGCCCCGTCGATGCATGGCCTGCGGGACAACGCATCCGCGTTGCCGTGGACCCTTCCCGGCCGGTGCTCTATTGTAAAGTTAAAATCTTGCAGCTTGGTCAGCCATCGTGTCAGCTGCCCCTCAGGGTCACGGAGCTTAACACTGGTAAGGTTAAAATTTTTTGAGATTCTGAGGAATTTCTGAAAAGTCCCCCTCCCTATTGTGGGTTATCAGCAAGCTATTGTTATGTTAACTATTGCTAGGATATCATCCCCCACAGGGTTTAGGCCAGTTAGTTTCAGTGTCTACGTAAAGCAAAAATAATCCATTGTATTTTATTTAGTTAGATAACAGGGAAATGAAACGAAATATTTTTTATTATACATTTATTTATAATAAAAAACAACAACACAATATATAACAATAATACACACTGCTATAATTAGAATCTATAATTCGTTACATTTCCCTGTTATCTAACGAAATAAAATACAATGGATAATTTTTGCTTTACATAGACACAAACTATAATAATTATTATGGCAGCGTGCGCTGACTCACACACAGAGAATCAGACGGAGAGGCCCGGTTGTATGATCTAAATGATCTAAAATAAATAAATAAATACATTCTCTTTGTGAGTTTCGTTTCATTTTGAAATATAATATAGTATTTTCAGTGTCTCTCTGTGAATCTTGACTGAGATTCTGAGATATTTCCCTCACTTTGCCCTGGAGACTGGCGCTGTGTTTTTGTTATTATGCAAATTATTGCCATATACATATGGTCTGAAATGTTCCAGGCACGCGATCACCGCTAGCAGCTCGCGTCTAGTGACGCAATAATTGCTTTCTGCCTTGTTCAGCGTTCTGCTGAAGTAGCAAATTGCTTGCTCCGTGCCCTCATTGATCTGTGATAGCACCCCCCCAATGCCGTGGTCGCTCGCATTTGAGTCTACAAGGAACTCGCCTTCAAAGTTCGGGTAAGACAGAACCGGTGCGCTGCACAGCCGAAGTTTAAGTTTGCGGAACGCTGACTCGCAAGCATCTGACCATCTAAATTTTTCACCCTTCGCGGTGAGTTTGTGGAGCGGCGCTGCGACCTCCGCAAAGCCTCTGACAAAGGGAAGCACTAAGCAGCCGCCGCCCGCCGCCACCGCCAATAATACCGCAGTATTTTCTCAAGCTCATACCACGGTATGAAAAACACCAATACCGCCCAACCCTACTTAGCATTAGCCATGCCTGGTGAATTACCTCGGCTGACAGTCTGATTCGGCTCTACCTCAGCTTTAAATGAAGATGCGTAGTATAGTATACAAGTATAGCGACAAAACTGCTAAATTGATAATTCACTAGGCAAGCAGTGTTGCCAGATCTCACGATAGAAAGAAGCAACCAGCTCTATGTAACTGACTTTATAATTTCTCTTCTGTAAATTCACTGCGGTTTTATGTCCCATCAGCAAAACTAAATATGTCACTAACAAAAATTAAACGTAAAAGGTTAAAGACACTAGCCAGGGTATAAATCAGGGTATATAAACGTATATGCAAACATTATTTTGGCGACATGCAGCGATACGGCAACAGGCACGCGCCAATTGCATGTATCAACACAGTTTGTGATGGATTGCGCATTCAGAGGTGAGGTGAGGCTCGTTGCTGCCACACCACGCGTTTCACCCTTGTATTTGAACAGGAAATATGCAATTTCAGCAATTTTGACTATAAAAATGTTCTAAATTAGTCATACATAAAGATCAGAGGACAAATATGAATATTCATTTTATGTTATTTTTTTTCTTGTCATGCCTCCCCTGACCGCACGTCCCTGATTTAATACTACAAATTTAATACGGCACCTAAAAAATAAACATTTAATAGAATACAGTGAGTTCGTTCAGACAGCTCAGTTAAAGGCTGTCCCTAAGCAATCTACACTATCAGAAAGTTTTAAAAGAAAAGTTCTCTCGAGACAGCACTATGTCCAAGAAGATCACAGAGAGGGTCACTGAATTCATTGCTTTGGATGACCAGCCAATCGCTGTGGTAGAGAATACAGGTTTTCGGCGTCTTTAGTAAATATACTTGATAAAAGCATGGTAACAGCACTCAAGGTAAAGGTATTGTCTAGGATAAAAGGTTGTAATAATTTAAGGTAAAGAATTAATTCATAGCAAATTAATAAGGTATAATACAAGTTGAAGGCAGCATACTGTTTGTTATTAATGGTATTTTATTTTGTATATTTCTAGCTCTTATGGTGTGTTCACAGTAACGTAGCTCAATAAAAGGATTGTGAACCATCAGTTTGAGAGACCATCTTTTCAACCGGGATGCTACACTCTATGAAAACAAAGCCCAAAATAAGCCCAACTAGCAACCCACCACATTCTGTTAAACAGAGGCCGCTTTTAAACAGTATAAAGGTAAACATTTATTATGTCATTATATCTAAACACCACCAAAATTATGCTAAACACTTTTAATATAAACATTTTGAATAACTTAAATTATTTAATACATTCTTTTAATAGCAAAATCTTTTAAGCTCTGAACAAAATAAAAGTGCATTTTGTTTGGTGTATCTTGATCTCAATGTCCGTCAAAGTGGATCCAATGAGTTCTCCAAGATGGTCTACAGCACTGATTGATGTGTGGCGAGCTGGGAGATAAGAGTTTCACTTAAAGAAAGCCAAGCCCAAATAAGCAATTTCACATTCAAAAACAAGCCCAAAAAACTGCCATCCACGACTCATGAGATTTGCAAGGGACTTTAGAAAAAACAAGCCCAACGTCGCTTATAATAAGCGGATTTAGCAACACTTTTGGCAACAGATGCATTATCATGAGGTTATCATGGACTTTGTAGTTCCCACAATGGTAGCCCCACCGAGAAACACAGAGAACAGAACTACATTTACAGTGATGCATTTAGTAGACGTTAGCAGAAGTTAGCAAAACTATCGTCCGATTAGACTACTCTTTTTTGGAATTAAAAGTACAAATTTAAGACAAATTTAATCAATGTAATTTAAGACATTGTATGGAAATCTGGCCATTTTTAAGACTTTTTAAGGCCTTAAATTTAAAGTTCTTCCTTAAATTTACATTCACACACATACACACACCTGTTACACTGAAGCACACACACAGACTAACAAGAACAGATGGTCAGAGCTCAGCAGGTGCAAACACACATACACACACACACACACTTAAGTCAAAATAGTAACTCACCACTTTCATAAAAGTTATTTTTTTGTGACAGCTGTAATTATATCAAAAATGTATCTGATTTAAGTTCATATTTAGGACAGTAAGTCTGTGGTCTACTGGTCATACAGAGGAGTCTATTTAACTAATGGCCAAATGTTCTCTTTAAGATGCTCAGTTTTGGTCACTTTCTGCCTATAAATTTTCCATTTTGGTTTTGGACTTTTAAGCACATCACAACTTCCATGATGAATAAATGTAAACTAAACTGGCTGATGGTGATTTATTGTTGTTATTCTTGGCTATTTTTATTAGTGTGGACTAAATTAACTGGAATTTGTATCCATAATAAACACTATACTTGATTTACTGTATCATTACAGTTGTACTAACTGCCATACATATATGTATTTGAATACAACACTATTTTCTTCTCAATATACTCTCTGTGTATGTATATTGTCTTATGTAATTATACAGAATCATATTAATAATAATTAGGAACTAAAACAATATTATAATCTACACTGTTCCTGAGTTCTTTACTCTTACGTTGTATACTTATTCGTATAAGTAAAAAATTTATAAATAAACATTGTACTTTTTGCACAATGCACCTCTTTACCCTTCTGGTACATAAAAAAGTGAAGCTGTGTACCTTTATAATCGTGTGTGTGGTAACTGTCTGTACTTAGGAACATGTAAACAGTCTCTGTGGATGCGGTTATCATTATCTGCCACCACGCAGTTGATGTTAGCTTACTGTAATTCCACCGGTCCTCCTTAAATGCTGAACTGGTCAATATACACTGGCTGAAGCGCCTGATTGCAAGTACTGCAGCATTTAAGGTGGAACTGAGAATTACAATAAGAAGCTAACTTCAGCTACATCCTGCTACTTTCTACAGTTCTCTTGCGTTTACTCCTATTTAGTTTGTGCTACATAATCATTACGAACAATTATATGAACAATCAATTTAAAATGGATGTACTACATATTAAAATGACATTATTACTACAGGAACAGATTAACTGTCTGTGCTGCTAACGGATAGTGGCTGCCCTGCATGTTTGTACCCGCTCACACTGACCTGAGCCCGGCGGGTCTGTGGTGAAGGCCCCCAACAGAGTGATGAGCAGTAGCGGAGATGTACAGCGTGCTTTCCCCCACATCGAGCGCTCATGTCGGTGCTCCGGGGAGAGAAGCGGCCGCGGAGAGACTGCCCTCCGCCTGGAGCTCCACGGGACACCACGGGTGTCCGCTTCAGCTGTGCTCGTTGGACCTTCTGATGACGCTCCTTGTATTTGTTCTATTCGTGTCCGTTTAGTTTGTGTTTGTTTGTGTTAATTAATTTTCGTTCCGTTTCTCTTAGCTGCAGCTTAAGCTCGGCCCAAAACAAGAGACAACAAGATGGCCGCACTCTCCTCCATCGTCTTCAGACACGTCTGTCCCACATCCAATCAGTGAGCAGAGAGGGCAGACGTCAACCTATCGGAGCGCAGCAAAGGAAGAGCGACATGAACAACAGCCTATTGGATTACAGTGGGGCGGGACCTCTCCAAACTTGGGCCTCCTGCAGTTCAAGCCTCTTTGAAGTGATTCATAAAATTGATTCGAGTATTTGACTCGCTGAATCGTCATCATACGAATCTGTAAATAACCCCATTTTTTATTACTACTTTTTAATTTTAGAAGATAAAGTCCTTTACTAACTTGTTTTGAAGCACACGTGAAACCAAATGTCATTAAATAGATATGTAAATTGCCAATTTATCATTATCAAATAAATGCATGTTATTCATTCAGAAGCCCATGAAATCTGAATTGTCTAAATGACCAAATAGGGATTAAGGATTAGGCCAAGTAAAAAAAAAAAA
>BRDA01006745.1:0-19270 GCA_036984385.1 Crenuchus spilurus
CAAAAGCTGCAGACTGTGCCAGTGAAGTGAAGTCAAGAATGGCCATGGGCATGTTGGTGATGGTCAAATTTACAAAGATGTGGAAAAGCAAGTCAGTTAGCACCAACACCAAACTAAGACTGATAACTGATATCAAGACATGGACTGGATTATCAGGTGCTAGCCTGCTACAAGCAACCAGAGACAGATGGCATTTTAGAGAAGTGACTCGTCTGTGCAGCCTACCATCACGAAGCGATGACGGCGTGTGACATGACATGACAATGACATGCATGTATTATTACTATTAATAATAAATATAATACAAAAAGAGAAAATAACTGTAGTTATTAATAACTGTAGGCAAAATGTTTATGCAAAATTGCCTTTGTGTATGTATGTATGTATGTATGTATTATAATTCTTAAACATCACAAATAAGTAAGACAATGATAGAAAAAAAATATCTACATAATGGAAAGCCGTTTTAAGCAATTAAAACATAATATTTTTCCTTCTATTCTGCTGTAATCTGTATTTTCAGACCCCTCCACTGAATCTTCTAATATTAGAAAGTCTACCTAAGGCATCCCTAACACTGTTATTGTTCTATTGTGTTAACTTTAAGAGCTTTTTTTGGAAGTCATGGTAGTTTTCTTTGTGGGAAAACTGCAAACCTGTCAGCCCTGAAGCCACATCACCAGCATGACTGTAGCTACTGAGGCTTACACCATTACCACAGCAACTCATGTATATAGGTTTGTGACATCCAGACATGCAAATCCAATCCGATCACTTAGAAATATCAGCGCAGACTGTAATTTCAACAAATCTGATTTGCCTGCAGTTTGAACATAGCCTTAGTTGGCTAATTAGCTAACCATTTATTTATTTAGCTAGCCACAGCTATTAAACAGGTCCACCTGTATTAGAGTCAAATGTATTTGTGCTTATCAGATCATTAGCTGTAATAATGTTTACACTGGTTCAGGGCCTGTTTCCCTTAAAAATCATTATAAAATTGACCAAAAATTTGAACAAATGGAAAAGATATGTATAACAAACTCCTATCCCAGAAGCACCCTCTGTAGCCTGTCTGCAGGTATACTGTTCTCCTCTTCTGACTCTGCATCACTTTGAGGATTGGAGCTACAGGGAGAGCTGCATTCTGGAGAGCAGAGGTAGTGCATGAGAGGTAGGCGGAACTTGCCACAGAAGTCCACAAACTTGATTTGCCGCACGCATGAGTCAAAATACACACCTGGAGAGGGACAAAGACAACAGGAATATGGATAAGAAGATGGCATTAAAATTGAGTTTTACTACTTTCTGGGAGGATTTGATTGCTTTCATTGACAAGAGTGTTAATGAGGTCACCACCCCAACTCCTCACCAAAATACTGGATGGAATGCCATCATTCCAGAGAACATAGTTCCACAGCTCAATGCTGGGGGGCTTTATACCCCTATAGTCTGTGCCTGGCATTAGACATGGTGCCAATATCTGCTACAGAGAGTCCTATTCTATTAGCAGTACTTCTCTACAAGGACTAGACAAGCTATATGTGCATTTGCACATTTGTGTCAGCAATGGGTGCAATGTACAATAGCTCACTGCATTAATTAGAAGGGACATCCACAAACATTTGGACATACAGTGTGCTTCAAATGCTAACATAATGCTAAGTGATGGTAGTGAAGAACAGTGAATACAACAACAAATTCCTAACCAACATTTTTACCATCTTTTGTCAGGTTCCTACCTCGTCTGTTTAGAACTGAAGCTGCAAGGCTAATAAGATCTGGGCTTGAAAGTTTTGGACATATTGAAAAGATTTGGATCATTCTTAATTTCTAGTTTTTGTTCAGAATGTTAGCTGAGTGTCTTTAGCTCTAAACTAAACCAAACATATCTTGACCTATTGAGTACATCTAGTGACAAATTGTGTACTTTTTACAAATGATGCTGTTAAGGATTTTTGAAAAGTCTGTAGCTTTATACTTTTCATTTTTTGATTTACAAGATTAAATGACTGGCTCAGAAGCAACTCTATAGCACTCTTACCTGCACATTTGGGGTTGGGGCACTTGCTGGCCATGTCAAGGTAGTGGCACAGATTAGCCGGCAGGTCACTTGAGACATATGACAGGTTTCGGGACTTGATGACCCGGCCAGCTAGTTCTAACAGGGATGGAGGGTCATAGGTCATGTCCTTGACAAAGCGAACCACCAGCGGATTGCCACGAAGACTAAGCTCCTGCAGGTGGACTAGACTGAGGATCTCCCGAGGGAGGAATGTCAGAAGGTTGTTATGGAGACTGAGAGACAGCAAGGAATGAAGTCTGATGGAGAGAAGCACATAAAAAAAAGAAAACAACTTCAGTTACAGCATTCATACAGTTTCCATTCATACATTTCTTGATAACTTCCACAAGCTGAGACATTTTTGGTGTTTGGTAAATTTTCTTCTTATATTTTAGACTGAATCAATGAGGGTAATGTCCCAAAGGACAAATGTCTTTCTTAAAATCAACTTCACTATAACTGAGGAGCAGTGATGGCTGGTCAGTAGAGCACACTTCATTCTCTCTCTCATCTGAGGTGACAGAAATATCACACAGTTAGAGAAACAGCAGCCAATCACTGACCTGCCAAGACAAGATACGTGCATAACAACACAAATTTAGCCAATCAGCGTCCTTGAATCTGGAGCCAATCGCTGACCTGCTGTCAAATGCCACAGGACACATTCAGAGGTCAAGACTCCTTAACTTGATGGGTTGGAGATAAGTGGTGATGCACGAAGGGTCATCAGCATATTAGTCATATTAGCATTTTATGAGTGATTGGTGTATTGCATTTTCTAAAATTTATGTTACATTTTCTCAATTTTGCTGTCTCATTTGGAACCATTTGTGAGATATCCCCCCCACATCCCCCCGAGAAAATATTTGAATATTCTTCCAGAATAATCACATCATACTATTGAAGCAGAAGCTGAAGTAAATCTATGTTTTGAGGCATCACCTGTTGAGTTGAGGAGGAATGCTTTGGATACAGTTATCACATAGCACCAGATATCTGAGCCAGCACAGGTTAGACAGTTCAGGAGGAATAGACGAGATCATATTCCCACCCAAATACAGCATCTCTAGCCTGCCACAAAACAAACAACAGAGATTAAGGTATAATCACAGACACTTAACACTCACATTATCAGCAATCATTGCTATGGTCATGAGCAATCACCCATTACACTCTGTAAGACACTGATACTTCTAAGTCCAGTGTAACATTTGGGTAAGATTATGTCCCAAAACTAGTTATACATCATTGTACATGACCATTTTCCAAACAGATCTTTATCCCTTGGAATGAGACCCCTAGACTGGGTGGACCTGTAACAAATGGGGGCTCGTCCGGGATTGGCTGAAACATGAGGGTCTGAAAGAAGGTATTGGGCAAAAGAGACACTCAAAAGGACTGTGCTCCTTGTGTACATAACAGAGGGGTCACTCAAAAAGCATACATACATAATTTAAACTCTTACCTCAGATGTAGTCCAAACTGTAGTCCAAATTATGCTTTTTTAGAACTGGAGCTGAGAGGTTACATTTGACTTAGTCACCTAAACAGCCCAGTGATTTATTTATCCATTTATTTATTTATGTATTGCCTAAATGCCCCTCAAACTGCATTCTTAATTTAAATTAGTCTCACAAATTATTATTTGTGGTTCAGGAAACAGTATGGCTTACTTTAAAAATGCAAATAATTAAAAACACTGAATAAAAAACAAGATAAATTTTTACTCCAAACATGTCTTTGGTTGAATTTCTACATCTGCAGTAAGAGGGAGTGAACCTTTGCTTTAAGACATTTATACTATATGGAAATGACAATTTCCTCATATAAACCAGTCTACACTCACTAGTGTGTGGTTGAGTTTTAAGTGTGTAAATGGATTGTGTTAACTGTAAAGTGTCCTTGGGTTTGAGGAAGCTTCTATATAAGTGTAACATTCATTCATTCATTGAGTCTAGATTGAAACATCAATGTTGCTTTCTATCAGTGAATAATTGATTCTTGATAGATGAATTAATGATGTTTAACCTGTAAAAGTGTTCTTCTATAATATGACTCCTTTAAAATGAGAATAACAGATGTGACTCTGGCAAGTTGAAAGATGATAAGGTTTGAGGTAGGAGATGTAAAAGTGCAGTCTCAGCCCCAGAGCAATAAACAGGTCAAATCTGAGTGTGTTGAAACTGAGATCAAATTATAGCTTACAGTTAAAAATAAAAATCAATGCTTCAGCAGCATGATCAATATTTTCCACGACTACTCAGTGTGCTCATGTAATGGTTTCTTTATACTTGGATTCATGCCAAAGGTACTTGGCCTTCTGTGGCTCTTGGCCAACATAGTGACCATGAATGCCTGAATAAGACCACACAACAAAAAATATGTGTATATGTGTCTAATTAATTTGCCCAAGAAACAGTTCTACTAGGAAAAATAAACCTTTACTTTCACTCCTTTTTCATTGCAGACATTATGAACCAAAAGCATTCATGTTTCATCAACTTCACTTCATTTGTTAAAATACATCCAGACCTGTATTTCAGATCTGCAACACATTCCAAATAAAGTTGGTACAGGTACAATTTAAGGCTGGTAATAAGATAAAGGAAAAATATTTCAAACAGGTGATGTCAAGGAAAGGAATGTGCCTATTTCTCTTTCTACACTGCATAACATCACTAAACAATTCTAGGAATCTGGAAGAATTCCAGTGCATAAACAGCAATGGCACAAGTCTAATCTGAACACTTGTGATCTCCGATCTCTCAGATGTCACTGCATCAAGAGCCACCATTCATCAATAGCTGATTCAACCACATGAACAAGGGATTTCTTTGGCAAGTGTTTGTGAAGCACTACAGTATGGAGCTATATTTACAAATTCCATTGAAAACTTTGCAAAACATAGAAGCTTTATTTTAACCATGTTCAGTAGTGGTGTCAACCTCTACGAGCTCTGTAACAGTAATGGATTATCACACAGTGGAAATGTTTATTGTGGTCAGAAAAATCAGTATTTGGAATCTTTTTTGGAAGAAATGGGCACCATGTGCTCTGGACAAAAGACAACAAGGACTATCCAGCAACCACAAGCCAGGATCTGTCATGGTATGTGGATGTGTCCATGCCTTTGACAAAAGTCATGTGCACTTCTGTAAAGCACATTGAACAAGACAATGCAAAACCACATGCTGCACAAATTACAAAGGCATTGCTGTGTATAAAGAGCGTACTGTACAGATACTGGACTGGTCTGGCTGCAGTCCTGATCTGTCCGCAACAGGGAATGTGTTGAGAATTTTAAAACAAAATTGAGATGCAATGCACTGACAATCCTATGCTGTTGCACACATTAAGATATGTTTGCAGGAAGAATGGAAGAAAATAACAGCTGGAAAAATTCACTGCTCAGTCCCACAATGTCTTTTAGGTGTTATGAGAAGGAATGGCAACATTACAAAGTGGTAAATGATTTACCAGCACAACTTTTTTTGAAGTGAGATCTCTTAAGCTCATACCGTCTGCAATAGAATAAAAATAGTCAAAGTAAATGTAATTTTATTTGCATATTCCATACTGTTCTAACTTTTTATCATTTGGGGCTGCACTTTCCAAGGTGTTTCAAATTGATCATTCTTTTTTGTATTAAAGTTCAATATGCAAAATTGGTAACTGCATCTGTACTGACTGGTCAGTCTTCAGGCTTTTGAGGTTTATCATTTTATTTTAGACCAAGCAGTTATTAAAAGGAATACAGCAAATTTTAGTTTGTGCTGATAGTTTCTGTATGTATTAAGACATTTTTTAACTTTGTATGTAAAAGATATTGTCTTGAATGATTATTTCACAGATGTAACTACTTTACTCTAGTATGACTTACTCTTTAGGTTACTCTTTAGGCTACTCTTTAGGCTACTCTAGCCACCACTGTTTATAATATGCCTAGGTCAAGTTTACACTTGATATATAGCCTCCATACCTTACATTAATAGTAACACTAATGAAGAACCTTACCTATTAAGATTTTCTATCTCTGCAGGGATGCTCTTTAACCTGTTTCCACCAAGGGACAGGGACTGCAGTCTGCTGAGCATCAAGAACTGCCCCGGTATCTCCCTGAAGCGGTTTCCACTCAGGTTCAGGCTTTCAATCTTCATGGAGCCAAAGTGCTTGGGGAAGGACGTCTCATCCAGCTGATTGTTTTTGGCCGTCAGAGTTCTTAGGTTGACTAACTGTGTGATGTCCTCAGGCATGGTTGTGAGAGAGTTGTTGCTCAGGTCCAGGTGCTCCAGATTCGTGAGCAAGTAGATGGAGGTGGGAAAAAGTGACAAGTTGTTGTAAGTGAGGCAAACCTGCTGTATTTGTCTCCTCTGTATCTCTCCGACATGGTCAAGGTTCAGATCAACCAGTTGTAGATGTGACAGGTTTAAAACAGAGCTCCCTTCGCTTATTCTTGGTAAAAGCTCCATGGTTCAAAAATCCACAATGGTGACAGGTGTTACTGCAGGCGGTTTGTTGGAGGCAGTAGAAGTGGAGTAAGAATGGGGCATCATACAGTGGCAGGTGGGGCAGGTAATCACATTATAAAGCTAGAAAGGTCCGCCTGCTCCACTGTTTGTGTGTTTCAGGTGAAAAAAGAAGAGTGAGTTCAGCAGGAGACTTTTTATATGGCATGTGAGCATGCAGGGCTCTGGGTGGAGCCACTGCAAATACAAGGGCAAAGGCTCAAAATAGTCTTATGCAACTCCCCACTGCTGAACCTGCACGTTATGGAACACTATTAATGTGGGAGCTAAAGGTTATTATTTGTAGTATTAGTAGCATTTATTAGTAGTAGCAATAGTAATAGTACTAGTAATGGTTGTAATGGTAATAATTAGCAGTAATAGGAGTAGTAATAGAAGTAGTAGTAATAATAGATGTAGTAGAAGTAATAATAGGAGTAGTATTAGAAGCAGTATTAATAATAGTAGTAAATGTAGTATTCATTTTAATATAATTAATATTAATAGTGGGGTAGTAGTAGTAGTAATCATATTAGGAGTAGTAGTAGTAGTTTTAGAAGAAGTAATAGTAGTAGTATTAGTTTTAGGAGGAGTAATAGTAGTAGTGGTATTAGGAGTAGTAGAAGCAATAGTAATAGTAGTAGAGATATTAATAGTAGTAGTAGGAATAGTAGTAGTAATGATGGTAATGGTAATAAGTAACACTAAATAGCAGTAATAGGAGAAATAATAGTAGTAGTAATAATAGTAGTAATTGTAGTATTCATTTTAATATAATTAGTAGTAGTAATAGTAGTAGTAGGAGGAGGAGGGAGAGGAGGAGTAATCGTAGTACTAGTGGTGGTAGTAGAAGTGGTGGTAGGAGTAGTAATAATAGTAATTGTATTTGGAGTAGTAGTAGTTTTAGGAGGAATTATAGTAGTAGTGGTATTAGGAGTAGTAGAAGTAATAGCAGTAGCAGTAGTTGTAGTAGTAGTAGCGATATTAGTAATAGTAATAGGAGTAATAGTAGTACACAGTAAATCTGCTAGTGTTAAATTAACACTGAGGGTGTCAAAATGTAACACTCCCAGTGTTAATTTAACTCTAATAGTGTTGATTTAACACTGGCAGATTTACTGTGCAGTAGTGGTGGTGGTATTAGGAGTAGTAGTAGTACCATAGTAGTAATAGTAGTAATAGAAGTAATAAGAGGACAAATAGTAGTAGTAGTGGTATTAGGAGGAGTAATAGTTGTAATAGTAGTACTGGTGGTAGTGGTACTAGTAGTAATATTAGTGGTAGTATTAGGAGTAATACTAGTAGTAGTAGTGGCAATAGTAGTAGTATTTGTGGTGGAATTAGAAGGAGTAATGATAATAGTAGTAGTTGTTTAATCAATAAAAAGTAAACACATTAGGCATGTAAACAATGCTATTATCTGTTTGTCAACTTACAGATGTATCTGATTAAAACCTGTAGTAGATGTGACATAATTCTCAAGTTTAAATCATGAGATTTGCTTCAAATGTTGAATAACGTAACAAAAAATGAACACAAGCAATGAACGTGCATGTTATTTATTTATTGTTAAGAAATGCATTTATTTGGCGACTGATATTGTGATTCTGGTATTCTGCCTGTGCACAGTACCGTCTGCTCTGTGTGGGCTCTATGAAGCGGCAGCTCTGTGAAGAAGTGAGGGTGGAGGATTATATAGTATAAAGTATTTCAGTCAGTAAATATGTGAATTAAAGTGTGTTGTGAACTGTGGTAAGTTTGTACAGAAATACGGTTTTATTTTGGAGTTCTGTAAGCCAGTGTTTAGATCAGACCGGAGTAAAAACATACAGACAGAAACCATCTTGAAGTGAACATCTTTTCTTCTGCTTTCCTTCATTTTGTCTGCTGATCATGCTGTTCCTGTGAGGACAATGTTGGTTAGTTTGAACACATTTATAAAAATGTATTTGGATTCAGTTACATCCCTCACAGGAGTAAATCTTCATGTAAAATATACATATAGTACATACAGTACATCAGTAGCAATGTCCACACTGCTGGAACCACTTGTTATGAGATGCTTTAAGTGCCAAATGCTTTCGATCTGTGCCATATGATAAATCTGTTGTATGCTGGATCACAATGCTTGAACCTCAATGGTTGCGGTTGCTAGATTTATGACTTTTGGCATTTGTTATTTGAATGTTATTTGAAATTTGAATAAAAATCATAATAATAACACAATCAAGTCATTGGAGGTTTTGATACAGTACTCATTTTATTGGCACGAGTATGCCAGGTGTGCTGTAAGACATCAGGATTTTGAAACTGAAGGAGTAAATGCAGGCTACACAGCTCACCAGAGAAAATGGGGGAAATACTCTGAGGTACAGAAAAGTGTAACATAGTATACTGCAGAGTGGCACTTGTAAAAAGTGTGAGTAAGGCTGCCCAGAAACCTGAACTATTGATGTTAAATGTAGTTCATTGGCTGTACTGGGACAAGGTCATATACCAGTTAATGCTCATAAATGGAGCTGATTTTCATGGCCACCAAGAATACTGCATTATAACTAACAATTCTTAGATACTGTAGCCTTCATCAATATCCTAGATTCATTGACCTGTATTACAAGCAAATCATCCATATTCTCTAATAAAGTATGTGGATTGATAGATGAACAGAAGTCTAAAGGCAAATATTTTGCTTTTCAAAAATACAGTCTGACCTGTCTTTTGATGTAACTGGTACTGATGTCAGCTGATGTAAAAGTTTCATCTGAGCATTGTCAGTGTATACCTGGATCC
The DNA here is from genome assembly GCA_036984385.1 of Crenuchus spilurus. Taxonomy (NCBI): domain Eukaryota; kingdom Metazoa; phylum Chordata; class Actinopteri; order Characiformes; family Crenuchidae; genus Crenuchus; species Crenuchus spilurus. Next base: position 9,361 of record BRDA01006745.1, read on the forward strand.
TGCATCAGCAGGTACATTGTCTGATCAGTTCAAGTTCAACCACGTGTTCACCCAACTTTCCATTAATGCTGTGCATAACGACAAAAACATCCAGCACAATAAAAAAACCATACATATTTAAACAAAACAGTCTGAGTGAACAGACACTAGGCCTATCACACCATCTCCAATTAAAAATGTCAAAACATCAACATATTAAAACAATACTAACTGAAAATCTGAATAATTAACACAATATAAAAACAATTGATAGAAAACCATTTCACTGCTGGTGGACAGTACAAATCAAGTCACTACAGTGGACTGAAGAGATGTGGAGGATTGATTACATTCACTCTTGTCCTCCTTTTCTGTCTTGTTCATGGATCCTTAAACCTCCTTTGTGCTTGCTTTCATCTTCTCAACAGTTTCCTAAAAGAAAAAGAGTACATAACCTATGACAAAGTGAAAAAGAATAAATAAATGCTTGTCTACAGCTTGAGGGCATTGGAGTGAAGTGACTTGTCTGTGCAGCCTACCGGTGTGAAGTGATGAGGGCGTGTGATGACATGACTACAGCTCTGGAAAAAACTAAGAGGCCACTGCAAAATACCCAACTCGATACCAAGACCTGAAGCCCCAGGAACCAAAAGCAAGATGTGTGAATGTTTACACCAGAGGTTGTAAGAAGGGCATGCAAAATCAGTGTTATTCCACCAAATACTGATTTATAAACTTTTTAAACTGAAACATTTAGATTGTGCATTTAACAATAAATATTTAATAACATTTACATAAACTTGTTTTCTTTGTATTATTCAAAGTTTGAAAAAGCTGCATCTTTTTTGTTTTTTTGATCATTTTTTCTGTAAATAAATGTTTAATTGACAATATTTTAATTTGGAATTAATTGGTTTACAGAATGAAATATTGTATTCAGCAAAATCATATTTATTATTATTATTATTATTATTATTATTATTATTAATTGATTGATTAATAATATTGATTATTTGTGGTGGTTAATTTTTTCCAGAGCTGTATATGTGTCACTCTTCGGTCCCCTCATACACACATGAACGTAATTCAATTGAAATGTAGTGAGAGATCATTCTTATAGGATACAGTTCTGACCTGATGTTTGTTGAGCTCAGCCACTCTCCGGCTCCACTCTTCCTCCGTCATCTGCTGATCTGCTTCCTCCACTTCATCCACAGCTGGCAACTTCTCTGAACCTCAAAACAAAAAGACAAAGATACATAAGCTGCAAGTTTATTAGGTGTACCTACCTTGTACTTAAACACACCAGCTATTTTATTCTATTACAGTGAGGAAAATAAGTATTTGAACATCCTGTGAATTTGCAAGTTCTCCCACTTAGAAATCATGGAGGGGTCTGAAATGTTCATCTTAGGTGCATGTCCACTGTGAGAGACATCATCTAAAAGAAAAAATCCAGAAATCACAATGTATGATTTTTTAATCATTTATTTGTGTTACTGCTGCAAATAAGTATTTGAACACCTGTGAAAATCAATGTTAATATTTGGTACAGTAGCCTTTACAGAGGTCAAACGTTTCCTGTAGTTTTTCACCAGGTTTGCACACACTGCAGCAGGGATTGTGGCCCATTCCTCCACACAGATCTTCTCCAGATCAGTCAGGTTTCTGTGCTGTCGCTGAGAAACATGGTGTTTGAGCTCCCTCCAAAGATTTTCTATAGGGTTTAGGTCTGGAGACTGGCTAGGCCACTCCAGAACCTTGATATGCTTCTTACAGAGCCACTCCTTGGTTATCCTGACTGTGTGCTTTGGGTCATTGTCACGTTGGAAGACCCAGCCACGACCCATCTTCAATGCTCTAACTGTGGGAAGGAGGTTGTTCCCCAAAATCTCGCAATACATGGCCTCGGTCATCCTCTCCTTAATACAGTGCAGTTGTCCTGTCCCATATGCAGAAAAACACCCCAAAACATGATGCTTCCACCCCCATGCTTCACAGTAGGGATGGTGTTTTTGGGATGGTACTCATCATTCAAACACGGCGAGTGGAATTAAGACCAAAAAGTTATATTTTGGTCTCATCTGACCACAGCACTTTCTCCCATGACTCCTCTGGTCATCCAAATGGTCATGGGCAAACTTAAGATGGGCCTGGACGTGTGCTGATTTAAGCAGGGGAACCTTCCTTGCCATCATGACTTTAAACCATGACGTCTTAATGTATTAGCCACAGTAACCTTGGAAACAGTGGTGCCAGCTCTCTTCAGGTCATTGGCCAGCTCCTCTGGTGTAGTTCTGGGCTGATTCCTCACCTTTTTTAGGATCATTAATACACCACGAGGTGAGATCTTACATGGAGCCCCAGTCAGAGGGAGATTGACGGTCATGTTTAGCTTCTTCCATTTTCTAATAATTGCTCCAACAGTTGATCTTTTTTCACCAAGCTGCTTGGCAATTGCCCCGTAGCCCTTTTCAGCCTTGAGAAGGTTTACAATCTGGTGTCTTTGGACAGCTCTTTGGTCTTAGCCATGCAGCTATGCAGCTACTGACCTCAAACAGGTGCTTCTAATTTAGAATAATAAGTGGAGTGGAGGTGGACTTTTTAGAGGCCGACTAACAGGTCTTTGAGGGCCAGAATGTTTGCTGATTGGCAGGTGTTCAAATACTTATTTGCAGCAGTAACACACAAATAAATTATTAAAAAATCATACATTATGATTTCTGGATTTTTTCTTTTAGATTATGTCTCTCACAGTGGACATGCACCTAAGATGAACATTTCAGACCCCTCCATGATTTCTAAGTTGGAGAACTTGCAAATTCGCAGGGTGTTCAAATACTTATTCTCCTCTCTGTATGTAGGGTGTAGGCTACATCTCATCTCTTTCTAAACAATTAATCAGCCCCCTCTTCCTCATCCAGTGGAAAAGGACCACTGTGAAAGCATTGCTTCAATGGGGGGTCTCCACATAACAATAACACTTAGTTGTGGCATAGTACTGTGTTCTGCAGTTATACTTTAATTCCTAACTACTATAACGAACAAGGGTAACTCATAAGCCTGAGATTTTAAGAGGCTAAGGGTTGCATTACCACATTAATTTCTGATGGAAAGAAGAGCTACAGTGTTATTACTTCCACTTACCATCACAGGTCACAGCAGTGCAGACCCAGTTCCCACAGGCACACACACAACGGTTACACTCCACCTGTGTCTCAGCTCCATCCTCGTATGTCTCGTCCTCCAGAGCACACTCTGAATAAACAACAAAACCAGTGACATAAACTCTGTGTGCCCCTAGAAAACTGCCCTATGTGCCAACAAGTCGATAATCAGGTAGAACTCTTGTTACTGATAGTGGCCACCAAGGTAGAAATGAACAGACTTGGCAGAGGAAACTCCACTTCATGTTGACATTTACTGCATGGCTGCCTGACACTGAGGCATATTTTGTATTTATATACACTGTAAAATCTAAGACCAAAACTTCCTCTAATAACACTAGTGTAGTTGACTTATGTCATACTCCACTAGTGGTTTAACTCCTGTAATTTAGTAAGGTTCTCGTTTTGTATGAAAACCTTCTGAAACTAAATGCACTTGAGTAAACTACACTAGACATTTTAGAGTTCTGCACTGCGCATGCGCGGAGGAGCTGGGCGGGAGAACTTTCCAGACCTACACATCAGACAAGACCTTCTGAACTTTAGCTAGGCAAGTTCAACTTTAATACCAATTATTGTTTGTTTGCTATGATTCAGTAAGTCATTATTACATTTCCTCAGGACATTTGTTATGTTAATAGTGATAACTGCCGTCTATTAAGTAGAAATATGTGAGTAAGTTTTAATCGCTTCTCGGCCTTTTGGCTAAGATCAAGTGTAATACCTACATCCAATGACTTTTCAGGGGTGATCCTACAGCTTCGTGCGGGAGGAAAGAGGAGAGAACCACCCCTGAAGACCTCAATGAAGATCTGGGTATCACCCCTGAGGACTTATTTGAGCAAACTACCCCAAAGATCTCAGCGAAAGGGACCGGCATTGCCGAAGGAGGATTCGCCGTGCTCGGGCTTTTAGTCAGGTTGGAAGCCCCCAGGATATCCCCTCCTTTGGGATTCGGTGCCAGGGCAGGTGGAGGCTGCGTCTTCTTTTAAAAATATGTTTAAATTGGCTTAAATGTGGAATGTATTTATTTTATTTTTGGGTAACTTGATGTATTTAGATAGGCTGAGGTGCTCTGAATGGTATTTGTTTAAAATAAACCAAAAGTACTACTGACTAGTAATTCTTTGTTGTGCTTACTTTATTTTTCTAAGGCAACCGGTTTCCTAAATTTTATTAAGTAAACTGGACTCTTGTGAAATTATGTTAACTTGGGTGATATAAGTTGGCTCACTTAAAAATGCCAAGTGATTTAAAAAAAAAACGGCTCTACTTCATATGTGCCCGTTTATACAGAATCAACAGACCTGGTAGCCAATAAGAACATTTATTGTCACCAGGATATAAAGAAATGTTAATGTATGGGATGTACAAATCTATATTCAATCCAAACCTGGTATATATTTAAATTTCCCTGCTGTCTCTTTACAGTTATATAAAATAACATAATACTTGCTGTACACTAAGGTGGTCACAATTTTGTCAGTTCCATATGATCTGTTTTTGTATACTTGCCTGGGTTTATTTTTTTTACCCAATTTTCTGGGGCTGCCATTTTTTTTGGTCACCAATTGACCCACCCACTTGTTGACTCTCCCCATTTTACTTGTAATGTCCCTGACTCTAGGAGGGTGCAGACTAGCACAGGCCTCCTCCGATGCATGTGAAATTAAGCTCCGCCTTTTCTTGAACTGCTGCTGATACATTGCTGCTGGGCAGCCAACTCGCAGAATCTCCAGTTCTGATGGATCACCTGGCAGAAGCCTGAACCACCCAACATTACTTAGTAATTAGTACTTAGTAGCCATTTTACCCACCCGATGAAAGCACAGCCAATTCTGCTCTTTCGGGCCCCGGCTGCCGATGTCAAATAGCATAATTGAGATTTGAGCTCACAATCCTCACTCAAGGCCTGATTTTTCTTTTTTTATTGTACCATGAGAAGAGTAGGCCTGTCCACTCAAGATCCAGTTGCTGATTGAAAGAAAAATGTGAAGTTCAAAGCACCACATCTTTATATTCATTCCTGGCATGAAGTCGTATCTAAAACAAGATCTCCACATGCTTACCAACGCAGATGATTTTGTTTCATGGTTGCCTTTATTGTAGTACCATTTTGAAATGTTTTGCCATTACACAACAGGAAAAGTGAAAGTGTGTGACCAGACAAATGACCATTTCTTGTTAGAGAAGGTAATTCTTGACCATGTTGATCACCAAAACAAACCCAGACACTCTGACAAAACTCTGAAGTCTGACTTACAATGCAATGCAAATACAAGAGATGAAGATGCCTTACTCTTCTCTGGAGGGTTGAAGCCAGGCTTGAGGCAGTTGAGAAACTCATCAAAACTCAGTTTCCAATCTGCATTCTCATCTGAGAGCTCAATCAGGGCATCCACACACAAGCTCCTAAAACACATGTAAATAAACACATTTTCCCAACAGATTATCCACAGAGATGCACATTAAAAGACCTTCAGATGTTTTACACTCTATTTTTAATTAGGAACAAAAGGCTTACAGGCTTACAGTAAGAGGCATACAGTATCTAACCTTTCAGCATTATCCTAAGGAAGCCTGCACTAATGACATTTGAGAGTAGGCTTCAAACAGCTAGAATATACTGATGCAGTGCCTGTGACAAACATAATGAGAAGAAAAGACTGAAGACAAAGCTACAGCAGTTCTGAAAGGAAAGTCATGTGCGAGAAGAGCGAGTTCAGATCATTAAGGTAATAAACTCTGCAGTGCACTTCACCTGTGATAAGATTAAATAACAGCTAGCCCAGATAAGGTGACTGGAGTTCATAAAAATGTCACTAGCAAACTGTCCTGTGCTTCAACATAAAGTTTAACTTTCACTGAGCTGAAATACAGTTTCTAGATCCCAGTGAGGAGTAATACTAGTGTGAGATCAGTCTCTGATAAATGAGATACATGTTTAAAGTGATAGTGATCAGTTTTCACTTGCCAGAAACACTAACGTAGCACTGTGCAAACTACATGCCTAAACCATTACCCATATGTCTCAAACCATGTTCATTTTAAGCTGTTTAGTCACTTCAAAAGCACATAAGATCAAATATATGCACAAATAGTCAGGTGCAGAGAGTCTAGTAGATGTAGGAAGTACTGCTTTTACTTTTTATCCATCACTTTTTTCCAAAAATTCAATATGGAGACAATATGGAGAAGTAGGGCCCCGAGTGGCTCAGCAGGCACTGACACTGACCTGAGGATCGTGAGTTTGAATCCCGGTCATGCTGTTTGTCATCAACAGCCGGGGCCCAAGAGAGCAAAAATTGGCAGTGCTCTCTCTGGGCGGGTAGATGGCACTCTCACTATCACTCTCACAGTGCAATGTCCGCTGGCTCAGGTGTCTACTGATTGGACCATTCAGTGCTAGGTCTCCTGCGCTTTCCTCCCAGTGACGGTGTATCAGCGGTAGTTTCACATGCAATGGAGGCGGGTTGTGCTAGTCTTCACCCTCCTAGAAAGTGAAGATCCAAAAGTGATGGGGAGAGTCCTAATGGAGGAGATGGGCTAATTGGCTACTACTACATTGGGAAAGGGATAAAACTTAAATACTTAAGTTAAAATATTTTAAATACAAACTTAAAATATTTTGTTATTTTTTTTTAATTGGAGAACTTGAATCTTTAGACAATTCATTTAAAATGCAGGTGTTCGCATATTATTACAGTTGGATAGAAACCTTGCATCTCCAAAATGTTAATTCCAGAAGACGTACATTTGAAAAAGTCTTTTTGAATCATTTAAATGAGTCTAGCCTTCATGACATTTTCAAATTACTTTAAAAACCTGAAAATAACAAAAATGGAGATGCAAGGTTTAGTATCAAGGCGTCAACAACAGTTCCTTTGCTGCAGCTGTAAGCAGAAAGCATTAGTGCACAAAAAAAGAAGAATCTTATTACTACAAACAGCAGTGACACACTCTGAGAAAAAACAGCTATACTACTTGTATAATCCTACATTTATACCTAGAAAGACTGACAAAGAATGTGAGTTATATAATTATTTGGACACAGCTGTCCCAATAAAACCTTGCATCACAGTTACAACTGTTATATAAAAGAACTGGACACTTGTTTGTCCTAATCAATACTTAAATTCAAAGAGCTTTGTTATTTAAACACAAGTTTCTACAGAATATGCTGATGTAAACACTGAATATACTGTATGAGACTATTTAGAAAGCTATTTAATGAAATACACTTGACGGGTTGATGTCTGAGGCATTAGTTTACCCAATTTTTTACCCAATGTTTGAATTGCCAATCAACCCAACCATTCGTTGGACTCTCCCAATCACGTGCAATGCCATCGACTCCTATGTATGTGAAGTCAGCCACCGCCATGTTGCTGATACATCATCACTAGGCAGCCAACATTCTCTGAGAAAAGCACAGGATCACCATCTCTGATGGATCAACCAACAGACACCCGAGTCGGCGGACGTTATCTTTTTGTAGTGATGGGGAGATCCCACCCAGATCCTATCTGAGTGAGAACAGCCAAATTTGCTCTCTCATGGCTCCTCGTGAGATCCTCTGATCCTAGTGTCAGCGTCTTAGCCCACTGAGCCACTTTAGTATATTTCTAACCTTTTTTTAATATGAATTCATGGCAGAGAGGTACATGGTGGTAGAGGACAGGGTGATGTAAGGCAAAATAGTCCTCATGAACCCTATTTTTTCAGGTGCACAACTCTCATCATTACATAAACACTTGTTTGACTTCACTGATGGTTTTGGAACGTTAATAAAGAAGAGTTGTGCCATAAACATTGTAACATTGATTCAATGTTAACCAAAATAAAGCTTTAAAAGTGGATTAAATATGCTACTCAATTGCCAGGAGCTACTCCGTGGGTCTATTTTTAAAAGTAGGATTGAATAATAAGCTGATTTAATGGACTAGAAGTTATGACAACTAAACCTAGGATAGTCTGTTTATGTTCTCCAAAGATGCCTTAAACTCAGTTTTAAATTGCATTCACAGAAGTTATTGCCAGACATTTTTGGGTCAGACATTTCTAGGAACAGTAGGAATAACTAGAGTAGAAAAGAATTTGGGTTAAAACGAGTGTTACCTCAGCAGGCGGTTGTTCTCCTCATCCACGTACGAGGTCATGTTGATAGCTGTCTGATTGTGCTGGATGAACTTGAGGAACTCTGTGGAGTCCAGCTGTGCATCTCCATTATCGTAGTTCTGCAGGGAGACAGGAGACAGAAACAGACTTTCATGCTTTCTTGCGTTTTTAAGCTCTTTATACTTTGTAGTTATAATGAGCACACAGGCGTCCTCAAATCAGCTGTGTAGCAAAATATGACCTTATACAATTTACCTTCAACTGGAAGTATGTCAGGGAAAGTTCCTTTAACCCTTTCATGCATGAATGATGAAAGAAATCTATCATGATTTCCCTCCAAAATGATTTTATCCACCTTTCAATCTGATTAACATATGTCAGTCATTTTTTTTACCATGTGTTTTGTTGCACTTGCAGTTACTAACCACCAGTGGGGCATGACAAGAGAAAACATCTGTCATGCAATTCTAACATTAAAACCCAATACATATAGAAGATAATGACATTAACTGTCCATTATGAATAAAGGTTTAAGGTAATAAACTGTAAACTCTGAAAATAAAAGCTGTCCAGCTGTCCTGTACTGCTTAAGGTAAAAGCTTTCATTTAATGTTGTTTAAAGATCACAGTTCCTGTAAAACTTCTTGCTTTTACACTAAGCTGAGATCTTTGTCCTGTAATAATCCGTCATGACACTGAAGGAAAAACAAAGTTGGCCATCTGCATAAAAGGGCACTAAATGAACTTGTTGTCAGACTGAACAACGTCTCATTCGGAAGGGCTGGAGCAACACTTGGTCTTCATGCAGCTGCTGGTGCTTCAGCATATATATGTATAAAGCTACAGCCTTTAAGTTGATTGCATGTGGTTATGGACTCTTAAGTGCAAGTTACAAAGAGAAAGATTACACTGATGAACATAGTGTCACCTAGTGCAAGTGTGTGTGTGGTGTGCATGAGGGAGAGAGCTTTTAGATAGTGTGTGTAAGATAGTGGAGTTGCATAAGCAGCTGACAAGGTCCCAGAGAGAGAGAGAGAGAGCGAGAGCGAGAGAGAGCAAGAGTGAGAGAGAGTGACAGCGAGAGAGAGTGAGAGCAAGAGTGAGAGAGAGCAAGAGAGAGAGAGAGCAAGAGAGAGATAGAGAGAACGAGAGAGAGAGAGCGAAAGAGAGAGAGCGAGAGAGAGCAAGAGTGAGAGAGAGTGACAGCGAGAGAGAGTGAGAGCAAGAGTGAGAGAGAGCAAGAGAGAGAGAGAGAGCAAGAGAGAGATAGAAAGAACGAGAGAGAGAGAGCAAGAGAGAGAGACAGCGAGAGAGAGCGAGACAGAGAGAGCGAGAAAGAGAGAGTGCAAGAGAGTGAGAGAGAGCGAAAGAGAGAGTGAGAGCGAGAGAGTGCAAGAGTGAGAGAGAGTGACAGCGAGAGAGAGTGAGAGCAAGAGAGAGATAGAGAGAACGAGAGAGAGCAAGAGAGAGACAGTGAGAGAGAGCGAGACAGAGAGAGAGACAGCGAGAGAGAGAGAAAGAGAGAGCGCAAGAGAGAGAGAGAGCAAGAGAGAGAGACAGCGAGAGAGAGAAAGAGAGAGAGAGAGAGAGAGAGAGAGAGAGAGAGAGAGAGAGAGAGAGAGAGAGAGAGAGAGAGAGAGAGAGAG
>BRDA01006745.1:28362-44572 GCA_036984385.1 Crenuchus spilurus
AAATACTTCACGAGAGTTAGGATTATTCAAAGATGGTTTTCACCGGAGGTTTGAGGGGTCTTTAAGTTGACTTAAAGTAGACACACTACACGAACTCGTCAGTCCAATTGCAAGTTTTTCTCCTCTTTGCATCTTCTCTGAAGAGTGGCAACATGGGAGCCTCAAAACAACTCTCAAATGACCTGAAAACAAAGATTGTTGAAACAAAGATTTCACTTGAGTTGTTTTCACTCAAGGCTTCCTGTGCTATCTGATGCCAATATGATAACAGTATGCAGTAATCAAAGTCCTGTACATTGTAAGATGAAGACACCACAGTTTAGACTTTGGTTGGACTTTGACTGCTCAAGCACATCACACAGATGAAATTCAGTTGAATTTCTGGGGAGTTTGGAGGCCACTTTTGGTAGAAACTTATTAGGATTGAGAGCACTTCATAAATCTTTGCCATTTCACAGATGTTTCAGCCCAGACATTTGGTCATAGCATTTTTGCTCTTGTCAAAAGTTGCCCAGGTTTTCATATCTGCCCATTTCTCCCACATCAAACATGTCAATTACGAGAATGACTGTCCTCTAATAAACACTACCCTTCAACAGTTTGGGGTCATGCCATGACATTTCAAATTTTTGATGCTGCAGATACTCAATCTGCTACTGTAGAAGATGAGATAGGACAGTGTCACTACTTTTCATTTCAGTTTTAGTGTCTCCCACAAGTTGTTCACTGTACATTTATAAACTTTAGCCAGCTGTTTACTCTCCACCAGTTTTTTGGCACATAATTTGTGCATGTCGTCATGGGATGTAGAAATATGACTACCCTAGAATATATTAGAACATAACTCAATAAATACTCTATACACTAGAACAGGAGATATTAGTCCATAAACAACCTCAATAAACACTATTAATTACTAGAATAGGAGATATTAGTCCATAAACATCCTCAATAAACACTATTAATCAATAGAATAGGGGATATTAGTCCATAAACAACCTCAATAAACACTATTAATCACTAGAATAGGAGATATTAGTCCACAAACAGCCTCAATAAACACTATTAATCACTAGAATAGGGGATATTAGTCCATAAACAATCTCAATAAACACTATTAATCACTAGAATAGGAGATATTAGTCCATAAACAGCCTCAATAAACACTATTAATCACTAGAATAGGAGATATTAGTCCACAAACAGCCTCAATAAACACTATTAATCACTAGAATAGGAGATATTAGTCCATAAACAGCCTCAATAAACACTATTAGTCAGTAGAATAGAAGATATTAGTCCATTAACAACCTCAATAAACACTCTATACACTAGAAGATATTAGAACATAACTCAATAAATACTCTATACACTAGAACAGGAGATATTAATCCATAAACAACCTCAATAAACACTATTAATCACTAGAATAAGAGATATTAGTCCACAAACAGCCTCAATAAACACTATTAATCACTAGAATAGGGGATTTTAGTCTATAAACAACCTCAATAAACACTATTAATCACTAGAATAGGAGATATTAGTCCACAAACAGCCTCAATAAACACTATTAATCACTAGAATAGGAGATAATAGGAGACACACAAGCACTTTCTAGACTAGACTACGTCTTTGAAAAACTAGACTGTCTTTGAAAAAGAAAAAAGATTTCTTGTTCAGCAATACTGAAATAACACTATCTCAAAACACATCTATGATATTTCTACATCCTAATGTGCTATGGAAGGTCATGCAAAATGTATGCCAAATTACCAGCAAGAAATAAACAGCTTTACTAAACCATATAAGCACATTTCACCAAGTTGTAGAAGATGCCAAAAACTGAGCTAAAAAGCAGTGACACTGTCCTACCTCACCTTGTACCAGAAAAGACTGAGTAGCAGAATGTGTAGATTTTATCATCAAGTTTCCAAGCAGCTAGAAAAATACTTTCTTTTTCTGAAATAAAAGGATTTGTTATAAAAAATGTTTAATTTAATCTCTGTCCCCAAACTATTGAGCAATAAAGGGTCTCTATATAACACATCCCTAATGTATACAGTGCCTTGCAAAAGTATTCACACCTTTTCTGAAAGGGCCCCAGAGGTTGCAACACCATTAAGCAAGAGGCACCATTAACCAAACAACACTATGAACACCAAGGAGATCTCCAAACAAGTCAGGGACAAAGTTGTTGAGAAGTACAAGTCAGGGTTGGGTTATAAAAAAAATATCAAAATCTCTGATGATCCCCCGGAGCACCATCAAATCCATTAGCATCAAATGAAAAGAACATGGTACCACAACAAACCTGCCAAGAGAGGGCTGCCCACAAAAATGCTAGACCAGGCAAGGAGGGCATTAATCAGATGCAGCACAGAGTCCAAAAGGTAACCCTGAATGAGATGCAGAGTTCCCAAGCAGAAACTGGAGTATCTGTCCATATGATCACAATAAGCTGTACACTCCATAGAGATGAGCTTTATGGAAGAGTGGCCAGAAAAAAAGGCTTTACTTACTGACAAAAATAGGAAGGCTTTTTTGAGCTTGACAAAAGACATGGAGGAAAATGTATGTAGGAAGGTGCTCTGGTCAGATGAGACCAAAATTTAACTTTTTGTCCACCAAGGAAAACGCTGTCTGGCGCAAAACCAACACATCTCATCACCCCAAGAACACCATCCCACTGTGAAACATGGTGGTGGCAGCATCATGTTGTGGGGATATTTTTCAGGAGCAGGGACTGGAAAACTGGTCTGAGACGAAGGGAAGATGGATGGTGCTAAATACAAGGATATTCTTGAGCAAAACTTGCTTTGGTCAGTGATTTGAGACTTTGAAGGAGGTTCACTTTCCAACAGGAGAATGACCCAAAGCATACTGTTAAACAACACTCAAGAGGAAATGTGTCAAAGCCCAGACCTTAATCCAACTGAAAATCTGTGGTCAGACTTGAAGATTGATGTTCACCAGCAGAAATCATCTAACTTGAAGGAGCTGAAGTAGTTTTGCCTGGAGGAATGGGCAAGCCGCAAGATGTGGCAAGCTCATAAAGACTTTTCCAAAGTGACTTGCATCTGTAATTGCTGCAAAAGGTGGCTCTACAAAGCACTGACTTTAGGGGGGGGGGTAGTTATGCACACTGAAGTTATCTGTTATTTTGTCCTATTTGTTGTTTGCGTCGCATTAAAAAGAAAATTAAATGTTCAAAGTTGAAGGCTTGTTCTGAAAATGAACTGATGCAAACCGTCAAATAAATCAATTTTAATTCCAGATTGTGAAGTCGCAAAACATGAAAAATGCCAAAGGGGGTGAAATTCTTTCGCAAGGCACTGTATATGTGAAATTTGTTATGAGATAATCATGTCTTTTCCCTAATTTACTTCCTTAAGCCTAATTGCTTAAATGGATAAGCTGCCTCTGGTATGTGTCACCATTCTATGTCACAAACACCCAAAGAAAGTGTTTCAGTTGTCCTTGGTCGGTTATTATGAGCTCTCTCTCTCTCTCTCTCTCTCTCTCTCTCTCTCCACACATAGAGAGAGAGAGAAGTGTGCTTTTCTATTGTAGGGTTCTCTGAGGCATCCACACTGAATCATAGTTTTGCTTTAACTCGGCTCCAGATGGGATCTGGAACTGTTGACCTTTGACCTTTAAGAAAGGGACCGTCCATCTGGAGCCACCTACCATAATAACACCCCAGCACAAGCCCTCAGACTCACAAAAGAAGTCCACATGTCTGCCTAGCAGATGGCACACACACACAATGTCTAGCCTGACTTCCTTTCAGACACATGCACACAGATCCAGGTTCACATTAAAAGCTAGATTATAGCAGCCTGACATATCAATATCTCAATAGCATCAGAGAGGAACTTAACATCTACATCTATACAATATATAATTTTTTTTTATCAGTACTATAATAATGCAGAAATGTGAATAAAGTGAAAACGTTAATTCATAATTTTATTCAAAATGTTATTTATTTTATATTCATTACATATAAAAGTGATGTATTTCAAGTCTTTTTGTTTTAATGATGATACAGTTTGAATGGGAATATATATATATATATATATATATATATAGGAGGAAAATGAGGGCCACCAGACCCAACAACAAAGAAGAGCTGAAAGCAAGCATCAAGGAAATCTGGACTTCCATATCTCCCAGTCAATGCCACAGGCTGATTGCCTCAATGCCACATTGCACCCAACCAAATATTGAAGATTGACATATCGTTTTGAAAGTACCATATTTTGATTGATTTGACGTGATCCTAATTTCTTTTTTTCTGCAAAAACTGAGAAGTAGTTTGGGCTGATTTCTCCACAGTATTCTAATTTTTTGAAATCCTGTTTTCGTCGGTTTTATAAGCTGGAAGCCCAAATTAAGTGAAAATAAACAAATAAATATTTGAAAACATTTAAATTGTGGGTCCTAAATCTATAATCTATGAAAGTTTAACTTTTTGAATTATGTAAATGAATAAACTTTTCCATGATATTCTAATTTTTTAGAATGGGTCTGTTTATATATATATATGCAATCTTGTGATAATGATGAATATGGGATATATTCCTCAGCCTTTGTTTTTGCTTCCTTTAGATAATGAGAAGATAATGAGAGAGTCAGGTTTTAAGTCAATGAGGTAAACAGAAATCTTCTGAAAACACAACAGCACAGCTGCTTCTTATATGCACAGCTGAGCTGATTCAACCAAAAGGTGTTTGCTTCTGAAGATAGTTCCTGGAGACACACTTTGACCACACACTTGGTCAAAGATGTCCTACCTCGTTAAAAGCATCTATGACAACAGGCAGCCAGACAAATGTGTAAACAAAAAGAGCATAAACGACAGAATGAACAGATTAATGTTTGTGGACAAGCATTTAAAAGGCAAGTTGAATTTTGCTTTCAAATCCTAATAAGTCATATAATATGGCCAACACAAAAGCCAATACATGACTTAACCTACTGCTCAAAAGTTTAGGGTTACAATTTACAGTAACAGATACTTTTATATCAGAATAAATGTTTTTTTCTAGCTGTTTGGAGACTGTGATCAAATCCACAAACGTTGCTGTCTTCTATGGTAGAAGGTGAAGTAGGACAGTGTCACTGCTGTTTTAGCTCAGTTTTAGTGTCTCCCACAAGTTGCTGATAGTGTTTTTTATAGGAATAATACAGCTGTTTACTTATTTATTGCAAGGCATCATGCAACAGGAATGTTGTGGATGTGTGTTTTGAGTTAGCATTAGCGCTACAGTACTTATTTCACTAATGATGAACAAGATTATCTTTTTTCTTTTACAAAGATAAACTTTAGCTTATATATATCTGATGTTCTAGTGACTATTAGTGTTTATTGAGGTTGGTTGTAAACTAATCTCTCCTGTTACAGTGTATAGTGTGTTTAATGATGATGTCTATTCTAGCGATCAGTAGTGTTTATTCAGGTTGTTGAGACCAAATGTATGCCCTTGGGGACAGTAAACAACTGTACTAAAGTCTATAACCTCAATGCCAACAACTTGTGGAAGACAACAAAACTGAGCTAAGAGGTGTGACACTGTCCTCCCTCACCCTTCTATTATAGAAGATTGAGCATCTGGATCTGGATTTTATCATATTATTATACATTTTTACAACCTTAGACTCTGTCATGCACTAGTATAAATGGGATTTGCCCAAATAGGCTGAGCAAGGACATTAAATTCTTTTTGAAGCCCAAAAGAGGAAGAAAGAGAAAATTGGAACCATTTGCCTAGGCCTGAGACTTTTCATCTTTGACCTTTGCACTGAGGAAAAAAGAACTGAAGCAAAATAAAGAGTCAGAGTTTCCAGACACAGTAGAAAAGGGGATTATGCTAGAAGAAAGCTGTAACAGCTTGATATGAAATGGCAGGTGCTCTCTCTCTCTCTCTCTCTCTCTCTCTCTCTCTCTCTCTCTCTCTCTCTCTGTGTCTCTCTCTCTCTCTGTGTCTCTGACTCTCTCTGACTCTCTCTGACTCTCTCTGACTCTCTCTGACTCTCTCTGACTCTCTCTGACTCTCTCTGACTCTGTCTCTCTCTGTCTCTCTCTGACATAAGCACACACAGATGAACTGTTTTCTCCAGACCTGCAGGCTGATGGCATGAGTGTGAAAGTGAGGGAAATGATAGAGAGGAAATGAGAAAGCAAACATTTCCCTCACTGCAGAAGAAAAGAGGAATGCAGGAGCAGCTTCAACCAAACCCATGACTCTCATGCTCATCAACCACCTCACCCAACCCTACGCTGACCTAAAATCTTTTTTAAATCTAATTTTCTCTCTTACGCTAAAATGAATTCATCAGCTATGACTTGTTTAGGGTATGAAGTTTAAATCTTGAGTTTTGTACTAGAGTCTAAAGGCCAATATAAAAAGTAATAAAAGCTTATAGCGATATGATTAGCGGTAGCATATTTGACCAGTATTAGAAATCACATCTCAGATATCACACTGTAGTTACAAATGAAACTATACCGGATAAGATGTCAAAATGTTGCACGTCATTGCATATCATGCATACAAATTAACTTAATCCTCTGGAGTCTGAGGGTATTTCAGACACTCTGATGTAGTGTGACATGCCTTGACATTTTTACAAATTATTCTAATCTAATATTATTTTTTTCCCAAAAAAATTTGTGCAGCACAAACTCAACAACAACAGTGTCAAAACAGTAAGAGTGTCATAAATCTATATTTTAATTAAATCTTCTCTAAACTTAGACTTTCCAAAAATGTATTTTCAGATGTGCTGATATATTGTGAACACACTCTAGCCTAGAACACACACAGGCTAGCCAAGACTTTTGAGCTCTGAACTGAATAAACCAGATGTTTACAGTTTCTAGAAATTGTATGTTTTTTTTATTTTTAAAGATTCACAAATGTGAGCTGACACTCTGTTGTAACCCTACATTTAATATTCATGAGATAGGTGTGAAACACTCAAGAGAAGTCTATTGCGCAGGTTCACCTCAGGTGAGAGGCATTTGTTCATCAACATTCCACAGATTCCAGGCCCACAAATGGAATGTCCGGAATTACCATGTCATTATCATATGAATTACAGAGCATGTCATTTTGGCGGGAAAATATGCACAGCTGTCTGAGTCGCTCTCACAGACGTGTCTCTGCTAATTTAACCTCCTCTCACAAGAATCAAAAAATAGATTTTGATTCAAACTTTGTCTTTCAAAATTAGACCCTTTAAAGGTTTCTAAAGCATGTTTCTTTTTGTTTCTAGGATAAAATCTCGCAGTTATATGACTTCATTAATATGCCACCGGTGGGAGAGCCAGGGGGTTAATAATCTAATTGGATCACAAATGTATTTGTGTGGAAAAGATGATTTTTCTCTGACAGGCTTTATACAAATCAACCCACCCATGCACTAGGAGTCTCTCAATCATTTGCACTGTTCCTGGAGGCTGATGACTAGCACAGGCCCCTTCTTATACATGTGAATTCAGCCACCACTTCTTTCAAACTGCTGCCAATACATTGTCACTTGGCAGCCTATTGTGCTCGGAGGAAAGCGAAGGATCCCCAGCTCTGATAGATTAGCTAACACACCTGAGCCAGTGGACATTACATCATAGTGACGGAGAGAGAGCCATGGCTCTACATGGCTTTGTGTGATAAAGTGATTGCCCCCTAAACCTAATAGCTGGTCGGGCCACCCTTAGCAGCAATAACTGCAACCAAGCATTTGTGGTAACTTGCAATGAGTTTTTTACAGCACTGTGGAGGAATTTTGGACCACTCATCTTTGCAGAATTGTTGTAATTCAGCCATATTGGAGGGTTTTCGAGCATGAACGGCCTTTTTAAGTTCATGCCATAGCATCTCAATAGGATTCAGGTCAGGACTTTGACTAGGCCACTCCAAAGTCTTCATTTTGTTTTTCTTCAGCCATTCAGAGCTGGACTTGCTGGTGTGTTTTGGATTATTGTCCTGCTGCAGAACCCAAGTTCGTTTCAGCTTGAGGTCATGAATAGATGGTCGGACATTCTCCTTCAGGATCTTTTGGTAACAGCAGAATTCATAGATCCATTTATCATAGCAAGTCTTCCATGTCCTGACGCAGCAAAACAGCCCCAGACCAACACACTACCACCACCATATTTTACTGTTGGTATAATGTTCTTTTTCTGAAATGCAGTGTTTCTTTCACACCAGATGTAATGAGACACACACCTTCCAAAGAGTTAAACTTTTGTCTCATTGCTCCATAGAATGTTTTCCCAAAAGTCTTGAGGATCATCAAGATGTGTTCTGGAAAAATTGAGATGAGCTTCAATGTTCTTTTTGCTCAGCAGTGGTTTTCGTCTAGGAACTCTGCCATGCAGGCCATTTTTGCCCAATCTCTTTCTGACGGTGGAGGCATGAACACTGACCTTAACTGAGGCAAGTGAGGCCTTCAGTTCTTTGGATGTTGTTGTGAGGTCTTTTGTGACCTCTTGGATGAGTCATTGCTGCGCTCTTGCATTAATTTTGGGCGGCCGGCCACTCCTGGGAAGGTTCACCACTGTTTCATGTCTTCGCCATTTGTGGACAATGGCTCTCACTGTGGTTCGCTGGATTCCCAAAGCTTTGGAAATGGCTTTATAACCCTTTCCAGACTGATAGATCTCAATTACCTTCTTTCTCAATTGTTCCTGAATTTCTTTGGATCTCGGCATGATGTGTAGCTTTTAAGGATCTTTTGGTGGACTTCGCTTTCTCAGGCAGGTCCTATTTAAGTGATGTCTTGATTGAGAACAGGTGTGGCAATAATCAGGCCTGGGAGTGGCTAGAGACAGTGTACTCAGGTGTGAGAAACCACAGTTATGTTTTAACAAGGGGGGCAATCACTTTTTCACACAGGGCCATGAAGGTTTGGATTTTTTACGCCCTTAATAATCAGGGGTGGATTTAACCAACATGCAAACCACGCAATTGCTTGGGGCCCCCGGAGATCAGGGGGCCCCCTGCTGGCCAAAAGAGGTTGGCAAAAAAAGACCATTTTTGTTTTCTGCTGATTTTTCCATCCAAAAACAGTGTTACGCTATATTAAAAAGAGGCAGGTTGAGCACTAGGACCCAGCAAAAAAACAGCCACTCAGTTTGAAGCCTGTTTCTCTTTAGACCGCTAACTAATGTGTGATTGGCGGTCACTCCGTCAGCGTCTGGACTTTCAAACCATCCATACATCCATTATCACACCTGCTTAATCCTTATCAGGATCGCGGTCTTGATTTGGCCTGTAGTCCATGTTCACCTGCTTCTCTCTCTTTCTCTCTCTCTCTCTCTCTCTCTCTGCGTGCATGCGTGCATGTGTGCGTGCGTCTACCAGTCTGTGATAAGCCATCCATTTACATGCCTCTAAGTTTAACTTCTATCAAAATAATTCAGAATTTCTGCTTATTACATTTGTGTTAATGAATTGGAGTGAAGTTGATTATCAAGGTGTAACACACAATTGGGTGATAATTTCATATTACACAATTTTAATTTTAATAAGAAATATGTAATTAATGATTAATATGATTTTAATAATAATAATAATAATAATTATTATTATTATTATTATTATTATTATTATTATTTTTTTTTTTTTTTTTTTATAGTTATTAGTATATTATTAATAGTAACTAGTAATTTCTAATAAAATATTACTAATAATGTTTAAGTAATGTTTAAAATGTATGTATAATAATTAATATTTATTAATAATCAATAATAATAATTTAATTTATGTTTAAGCCTGTACCGCACCATAACCATAAAAAAGAATCTGTTTGATCAGGGCCCCCAGACATGACATTGCTTGGGGCCCCAGAACTTCTAAATCTGCCAGTTAATAATAAACACCTTCATTTAAAAATAGCATTTTGTGTTTACTTGTTGTCTTTGACTAATATTTAAATTCGTTTGATGTTCCGAAACATTTAAGTGTGACAAACATGCAAAAAAACAGGAAATCAGGAAGTGGGCAAACACTTTTTCACACCACTGTATGTTTTAAAGAGTCATGGTGCATCAGTATTGATTTCAGGTGACAATTGGTAACTGGTTAGTTGTTTAACTAAAGAATAAACTATACAAATAGCATTGTGAGAAAGAGCCCTAAAGCAGACTGTTGATACCGTTGCAACTTAACAAGCTGCTACTTTTGGCAACTCCAAGAGCTGTAATTACACTGATTCTCTTTCCTACAGACTGCTGTCAGTCCTCTTTAATACTGTCTGCTTCACTTCAGTGACTCAGTGCTACAGTTTTGGAAGAAGACAGGTATTTCAGAGAAGAGTACATATGTGCTGGAATGAATCTGCATCAAAATGTTTGCAGAAAAGGGTGTTTCCTCTCGACTTAGCTTAAACTCAGCATGTGCAAGAGCTTTAAGGGCATTCGGTTCAGTGACTGAATTGAACCACTAAGAACGTTTTGTCACTTATATTCATTTTAAACAAACCGTCTAAATGTCATCCAGTTATATGATTTTCCACTTGTCCTAATCAGTCACATTTCACTTCTTTCACTCAGACTAGAGCTTTGAAGCTAAGAAACACTAGAACTCAAGCCCAGTCATTTCTGTCAAAATGCATCAACACAATTTCTCTCAAAACACATTTATTTGATTAATTAAGGTCTCACAGACTAGGAGATGTGGTAAAAAAATATATATATACAGGCATCCATCCCAGAAGCCTACAAAGGCGGTCATAATTTAAGAGACTTCTCTTAGATCAGATTTCTCCATATTTATGACAGTACTGTAACTAAAACTGATGGCTTTTACAGCATTCAGCGACAACAGTGAGATTTTATTCATTTTGACCATTTTGACCATTTATTCATTTTACTTTCCATGTTCTGCCCATGTTTACGTGCATTTCCTCCTACTGTCCAAAACATTTAGGGCTCTAAATGAAACTGGTGTGTGTGAATGAATGTGTATGACTGTGTATGAATCTATATGCCCAGATATGGTTTGGCACTCTGTCCTGGGTAATCCCCCCTAGTGCTTGATGGAGTCCTCCAGGTGGACGGTGACTTCCTGGTTAGATTATGATGTAATTGGCCGCCATTCTGTGGTTCTACGTGTGTAAAAGGATTGTGTTGACTGTGTTATATAAGTGTAACATTCATTCAGTCCTAAAGTAGTTGAGTTATCACTAAAACAACTGATTCTTCAACTCAAGAGTTGGCTGGTGTTGATTCTTGGTCAACAACTAAGAGGGTGCAAGTTGATTCCTATTCTGTTATATTTATGTGCTCCGGGTGGCTCAGTGGGCTAAGACGCTGACACTATCACCAGAGGATCGCGAGTTCGAATCCTGGTCATGCTGTTTGCCATCAACAGCCATCAATTGGCAGTGCTCTCTCTAGGTGGATAGATGGCGCTCTCTCTCCCCATCCCTCACACATTGCACTGTCCGTTGGCTCAGGCGTCTACCGTTTTGTCCATTTGGAGCTGGGAACCTGCGCTTTCCTCCGAGCGCGTTGGCTCCCCAGTGACAGTATATCAAGCGGTAGTTTGAAAAGAGGCGGTGACTGGCATCACATGCAACAGAGGATGCGTGTGCTTGTCTTCACCCTCCTAGAGTCAGGGACAGTGCAAAGTGATGGGGAGAGCCCCCTAGTGGATGGGATGGGTTAATTGGTTACTACTACATTGTAATAAAATGGGCAAAAAAAGTGCACAAAAGTGCATTGACCAATGTGCTTGCACACAGAAGAATTCGACCTCCATCTGTGCAGTGAAACCAATACACACACACTAAAACACACTTGGAGGCAATGAGTACACATGCATAAGACTGTGTGCAGCCCCTGTACACTGCACCTGGGGAGCAGTTGGGGATTAGATATCTTGCTCTTGAGCACTTCATTCATGATCAAATGACTGAAACGAACCAAATCAAGTGGATCAAACTAATGACCTTCCACTCACAAAACCGAGTCTCTAATCAGGCCAAATCTGCCCTCATTGTTTATATATACATGGTAATATGACTCAGTAACACCTCTTTTCTCTAACTGGTGCTGTATTGGTTAAAATTAAGTGGAAGAGTGAAGGATCAAAGACAGAGACAGGCAACAACATTCAGTCTCAAAGTGACCGTAGAGTTTAAAGTGGACTGAACTATACATAAAGACAATTTCAGTGCAGCTATACTGTAATAATAAAGTGGGCAATGCCCTGTCTTCTGCTCAGATTTTTGTCAGAGTAAGA
The DNA here is from genome assembly GCA_036984385.1 of Crenuchus spilurus. Lineage (NCBI taxonomy): Eukaryota > Metazoa > Chordata > Actinopteri > Characiformes > Crenuchidae > Crenuchus > Crenuchus spilurus. The sequence continues at coordinate 40,620 of BRDA01006745.1, forward strand.
TGCTTTATATCCTAATAAAATGTGCTGGTCCAAGGGCCAGAGTGACCTTAAAACAATCACTCTCACTCTTACAATCTTCACATATAATGATGTAATCAATTACATGACTCATAAAACGTAATGTTTTCTGTACAAAGTAAGTGAAGAGAAGGAGATGAATGAATGCAGAATTTCCCAAAGCATGTCTTCACCTTGCTCTGACCTGTGCCCGGTGAGGGGGTAAGGGACTAACCACGACCCTGATCAAGATTAAGCAGATGGGATAATGGATGAATGGATGTCTAGACTTCCAACACACCATCACAGGTCACTCAGCTCAGCTGAAAGCAAGGGCTTCAAATAGAAAGCAAACCAATACAGCTAATGCTAGCCACTGATAATGAATAACAGAGGTTATTATGCTTCACTGAGTAAAACAGAAACTGGGTCATATACAGTTTCTTCAAATACTTCTACAATAGAGGTTTTAAAGGAATACTCCAGTGTTTGATTACCAATGACAAAATTTTACCAATGACTGATTACCAATGACAATAGTTTTAACACTTATGTTCAAGAAAATCAACTGTTGACTCAGAACACTGAATGTAAAAAACACTGTCTCATCCAAACATCTGTATTGTGAGAGTGTAATAATCCTGTCACGATCTGTCCTATTCTTTGTGCATATGTCACTGGCCCTTTAAGTTTTAGTCCTGTCTAGCTCCGCCCCTGATTGTTTCCACCTGATGTTTATTTCCTGTTGTGTATATATTCCCTCTGTGTTCCTGTCCTAGTTGCTAGTCTGTTGTCTATACGTGGTTCCTGATTTAGTCTGAGTTTTTGAATGCTTATTCACACTTGGAACACCTTTATTAAATGCACTTGACTTTCAGTCCTGCACCTCTGTCCTCATTCCTAGCCAACGTGACAAATCCCAGCTAACAGAGAACATTATAAGAATGTTCAGCAACATTTTTTTTAAAGGTACCATTAACGTTAAGCTATAACGTTACAGAAATAATTCCGGAAACGTTCTGAAAACGTGATGTAATAATGGTTTGCATTACAACAGTTTTGGACCATTTCTCACAGAACGTTCCCAGTTAGACAAACACTAACATTATGGCAACGTCTGAAGTGACATCAGTGGTATTTACTGGTTCTGAATATCTCATTTGAGCGGGAGGTCAGCGGTTTATTTGAGCTAGAAAACGTTCAGCACAGACAGCATGAAGATAAATCAGGTCATGTTTACTTCATAACACTTACCTGTAATAAATAAGCTGCTTATTTTTTATTTACTGTTTTTGGTAACACTTGAAAGCTGTGTTTCAAAACGGTTTTGAAAGTGTTTCTCTGTGCATGAGGTCAGTATTTGAATGAAATGTAGATGAGGCCCTCAATGTTGCAGCAACGTTACTGCAACATTACAAAAACGTTAAAAACATTCTAAAAACTTTTAGAACACTTGATAGAGTGAACGGTCCAAGAACCAAACTTGTAACATTTGTAACATTCAGAAAACATTTTACTAAACAAAAAATTGTTAACTGGGCTTGCAGTTTTGAAATTGCATTATAGTTCCACATTTTCAAGTCTTTATACACAGAAACCAGTAGCTGCCCACTGGCTTCTAATACAAGTGAGGCTGACGTCAGCAGGTTTTTAGTTCTTCTGGAAATACAGAGAAACATATCAGTGGTAATGACCTGCATAATAGAGTTGTGGCAGACAGAGTTTAGGTTAAAATATGCTGGAGAATTCCTTTAAAAGTGTAGCATCTGGCAACCATATTAAAAGATAAGATAAAGAGAAGCTTGTAGAACACACAAAACGACCACTTTTTTCTTCAATCACAACACTATAATGTAGTGAGATGTTAGTCTCCTCCACTCAGGAGGTATCACACACACACACACACACACACACATACACACAGTCCTGACCCAGAATGAGAGGAGACGGTGCATTCTCGACATTCCTAGCTAGGTCAGTTGAGTGTAAGTGGCTGTGGAAGGACTAAAGGGAAGATAAAAGGAGAGCGAGAGAGAGAGAGAGAGAGAGAGAGAGTGAGTATGTGATACTGTGATACAAAAACAATATCCACATGTGAGTATATATATATATATATATATATAATATACACCCTTATTGACAAAAGTATGCGAACTAATGCTCATTTACGGTTTCTTCTAAAATTAATGGTATTAAAAAAAATTTGTTGGAGTAACTGTCTCTACTGTCCAGGGGACACTTTCTACTAGATATTTAGGCCACTACTGTGATGATTCAACTGTATTCAGTGCCCATTAGTGAGGACAGGATGTTGGATGGTCACCACCGCACCTCATCACAAAAGTACTGGAGCACCATCATTTCAGAAAAGACAAGTCCACTGCTCCACAGCTCAATGCTGTGGCTTTATACCCCTCTAGCCCACACTTGGCATTAGACATGGTGCCAACAGCAGCATTAGAAGACACAGTTGGACAAACAGTTGGACAAACACAAACAGTTGGACACGTAATAAATATCACTGCTGATATCTCCAAATCTCATTAACCTGTTTGACTTATACTGGATCAAATGAGAGGAACATGACTGGAGGGAGATGACCAAGGACACACGATTGGTGGAATAAGCATCAATAACTTTCAACTTGTCACAACCCTGAGTGTGTTTACAAGCACTTACTTAATCCAGCAGATGTGCTCTGCAGTTCCTTCTGTGAATTTATGCATTTGATGTCTCTTTATTGGATTTTGTAATTGATTTCTCAGCCTTAACCTGATCTACGAATTTGGAGCATGCTGTTTACATGACCATTTGAATAATCAGACAACAATTATGATTGGATTATTAAGTGCATGTAAACGATCAGGAATACCTGAAGGAACATTAAAGAACTAAGTGAAAAACATCAAAAGGATCCTTGACCAAATCAATTTTCACCTTTCACTGAAAGCTCAGATAACCAAACTGAAACTCTCCAAGATAGAAGATAACAGATAAAAGAAGAAGATGATCAGAGAAAAGCTGGATGGATACAAACAGAGTCATTGACCAGAGACCATCCGTATGATCCCAGCACTTAATAATGCAAAACTAAAATGCATTTAAGAGCATATTTACTGTCTCCTGAGAAGGTGTGTGTATGTGTGTGTGTGTGTGTATGTGTATGTGTGTGTGTGTGTGATTGCCTCTACAGATGGTGGAACAACACCCCACCCATACACACACACAATCACACCCTCCAACACAGAGAGGTTTACACTGTGTCAGTAAACCTGATGACCCAGGGTGTAACAGGCTTGTATTAGGACAGCTGCCACAGGCCTACTAGGAGAAGAAGAGGAGAGGGGATAGAAGACCACAGCACATCAACTTCTAAAGAATGTGAATAAGACATTACTGAGACATTACGTATGAGACTGAGCACTGAGGAACACAAAGTCAATCTGAAATATCTACCAGTATCGACGTTTCCCTGCACTCAAAGCAATACGAGTGTGTAAATACTATGCCTGTAGTATTGTATCGTTAAAAAATGTAAACAAATTTTCCCTTACAGTAAAGACATGTTTGTCTAATTTTGATCAAATAGACTTGTGACTATACTGTAAAATATAATAAAATAACATTTTAAACAATTTCAAATGGTTAGAAGTCATATTTAAGATAGTCAAATCCAACTAGTTAATTTACTTGTTACCTCAAGAAGTCGTTTTCGGGTTTCCATATTTCACAGTGTACTGTTATCTGTACTGAAGTGAACCATCCCATAATCAAAATAAGTACTGGCAAAGTTGTGTCAGGTTTTCATCTAAACTTTTGTCCATTTTTATCTTTAACAGTCTGTCCTACACTCTCAGAAAAAAAGGTATGTGAGGGTACAAAATCTGTACTTTGAAGAACAAAACTGTACCCCATCAGTAACTGTACCTCTAAAGGTACATGTTCAAACTTGCATA
>BRDA01006745.1:44672-54982 GCA_036984385.1 Crenuchus spilurus
TTCACCATTTGTACCTGCAACCACAGGGTGGGAAAGGTACTACTCTGTCTCCAAGGGTACAAAATTCTTCCCTTAAGGTACAAATAGTAAGGGTATGCATTTGTCACTATTGACAAAAGTACACATCCGTACCCTCGAGGGGTACTGCCACAGTGACAAGCGATTGTACCATTATAGGTACAGAATGCTACATTTTTTTCTGAGAGTGTACAGTGTCAAACTATGAAACTCTATTAACATTTCCACATGGTTTGAAGAAACGTCAAATGATATAGACATGCACTATACACAGTGATAATTGTAAATACCTGTATTGTCAGCTACATGAGCCTCATGCAAGTCAAGTTGTCTTGGCTGATCAACTACATTTGGGATAAACTGTTGAGTTTTGACCAATAAAATTTTATAAAATGTAAGTAAACCCTTAAACTAATCTATAGCCCATAATTTAGTGATAGAACTCAAAGTACGAATATACTCATTTCATCTCTAAGATCCTCCAAGTACATACAGTACCCCTCATAAGTTTGAATACACCTTCTCATTCAATGTTTTTATTTATTTCCCTACATTGTAAATTAATTTTATGAATTTATGACTACCTCATGAAGCTGACTGAGAAAATGTCAAGAAAGCTGTCATCTAAGCAAGAGGTGCCTACTGTGAAGACTGTAAAATATAAACATATTCTGGTTTGTTTACTTGTTTGTTTACTAAATAATTTCAGATGTGTTTATTCATAGTTTGGGTGAATTTAGTATTAATCTACAATGCAGAACATTTTTAAATCATGAAAAACCACTGAATGTCCAGAAGTTGTGAATGTCAAAAATTTTGACTGGTACTGCATTTGATTCTTTGTGCTGATTTATACATGTGAAGACACTTCTCAGCAACATGACACTAAGGGTTCATGAGAAAGGTCAGCTAGCAGACGCCATGATGTGATCTCCAAAATCTCAATTGCTTTGTCTGAAAGGAATGCTGATCTGGAAGATCTGGGAATGTGAGGAGATCCAAACAATTTGACCCAAAGCAGAATTGGGACAAAATCAAAATAAAACATTCTGAGTATTAGTTGGCAGAATGGGTGCAACATCATAAAAATGTACATCACCAATCTTATATAATACAAAAATATTCATTCTTGGAAAGAAAAAAAATTGACTACTTTTCTTTGTTTTCTGAACATTTTTGCTTGGAATTGGTCACTGCCCCCTGGTGAAATGTTCACGACATGTGTAAACATGTTGGCAGACACCTCTGACACCTCAAATGTCCAGGAACATTGCCCACACTTGTTCGCAGAGGCCTAAATCAGCCTTTAAAAGCTTTTACTTGAGGTTTTCTGAGAAAATGGTTCAGAGCATTGCCTCAATGTTGTGTTTTAACACGTTTTTATAGTTTTTGGCTTATCTCTTTCAGATCTGATACTAGATGTGTTTATATGAGCTCAGTCTAGGATTTATGCCCAAAACACTGATTTCAGAACAGCGTCAAAGGGCCTCAACTGTAAAGTCTTTAATTACTCATGGAGATCAGCTTGGCTGCACCACGTGTTTCCAATTAGCCTTACAGAGAAGGGTGGGAAGTCCCCATTTCTCAAACTCTGACAGTGACATGTTATGAACCAGTATGTGATGATACACATTCCAGACGTCCACTGTTGAGTGGTTTTATATACCACAAACAGTCGCAGTTCATGTTTCCTGACCATTTTTGGACTTCTCTTTATGCCTTAAGTAAGATTTAAACAAGCTGTTTTTGCTACTGTGTCAGAACAATGTCACAACAGTAACTATTTGAAAACTATTTTTGACAGCACTTTATTTTGACAGGTCGTTTTTGATACTGTGATGCTTAACTTGCATTTTCTTTACCACGACTTTCTCCCCATTGTGATTTGGTAGGCAGGTGACCCACCCACTTGTTAACTCTCCCCATTTTACTTGTAAATGTCCTGACTCTAGGAGGGTGCAGACTAGAACCGGTCTCCTCCAATGCATGTGAAATCAAGCTCCGCCTTTTTTCAGAAGTGCTGCTGCATCACCACTCCCGGGAAGCCAACGCGGAGGAATGTGCAAGATCCTCAGTTCTGACTGATCGCCTGGCAGACGCCTGAGCCAGCTAACATTACTTAGTGGTGCTGGGGAAAGAGTGCCATCTTACCCACCTGGAGAGAGCCTCGGGCTCTGGCTGTTGATGGCAAGCAGCATGATCGGGATTCAAACTCGTAATCCTCAGATCATAGTGACAAAACCTTAGTCCACTGACCCACTCGGGACCCACAAATTAAATATTTAAGTTAATTTAACCAATAACTTTTAGAGTCCACTTAATTTTGTTAATGTGGCCGAAACACTAACCTCCAACCTTAACGTCAACCCTAAACCTAAACTAACACAACATTTGTAGATAATAAGTAGATTATCTACAAGGGGCAAAAGTACCTATCCAAGGTCAGACCCTGCTTTTGTAGTTTATATTACATATATAGAAGTTTTGGACCTTTAATAAAATCTAAAGTGTATATAAAATAAAAAACAAGAGAAAGTTTATTTTGAATTATTTGTCCTTTAACACACTTGTGGCCTGTTGATTGTAATTCTTATAGTCCAGCAAGTCTAGTAGTTTGCCATAAGACCCTTAAGACCACAAAAGCCTATATTTTGTAAAACCACAGCATTAAAATGAATGTTTAGTCTGTTATTTAGCCTCTGATCTAAGATCAGACCTTCGTATCAGCACAGAAACAGTTGTGTTCACCACATTAGCAGCAAGTACATCCACCCATTATGGGACATACAATAGCACAAAGAGTCTACTGCTCACCCAAACATTCTCCTTTCTCACTTTTCTTTTCAGACAGTGTGAAAGGAATGTCCTTTACAGTAAGATCTTATTATGGTTATTATTATTAATGCTCTTGCTAGACGTATAAGCCTATCTCAATGTATTGAATCTCCAATGAGCTTTCTAAACTGAATAGGACAATGAAGAGAGGAAGAAGAATAGGAGAAAGGCGCCAATGTCTCGAAGCAAAGTAGAAAGGCTGGCAAGACAGCAAAATGGATCAATGGTGTAATCGAGAGAAAGAATGTGTGGGCGAGAGACCCCAATCTTGTCTCAAAATGTAATACTGGTACTTTTGGGAAAAGACAGAAGGAAGAAACCAGTGACACCCTTATCTGGATTTCTCCTAACATCTCTCCTTTATCCCCACTAATTCATTTAACAGCCTCGGCAGGCTCACATTCTTCTTTTGAGCTATCTTGTACTTTGTCAGCTTTCTCTCTCCATTTGCGCTCTCTCTCTCTTTCTCTCTCTCTCTCTCTCTCTGGGGAGGTTGGAGTAGATGTAGTAATAGGCGACAGATGTTAAACAGTTGGAGAAAACACTGGTTCCATTAGCTGTGCTTCCATCAACAATCCTGTCCATGTACTTTAATGCATATTTTGACAAACTGACAAAGACTTAAGACTTGTTGACAACAAAGTTCACATATAGGTTTGCTTGATTTTGAAAAAAAAAAATGTAAAATGCAAAAACTAAATGCACTAAAAAAGGCTGCTGAGTAAAGGGGTTTTGAATAAACTACATCTTCCTGAATTTCCCGCAAGGGATTAATAAAGTATCTATCTATCTATCTATCTTAATCCACAGCTTGTGAAATGTGACTCTATGCAATGTTCTCCCACAATTGTGTGTTGAGTTACCAGGTGTAAAGTGGACATTATTGGGGTAGGCCACAGGGCGATGCTTGTCCTGCCTGGCATCTCTCTGAGCTGAAAATAACACATCCATGTGAAGATGACAAATAGCTATGAAGAGACCTTTGCTCAGAGCAAACACCGAGTTAAGTCACTCCTTAAATCTTTGATTCTCAATTCTTTGCATACAGCAGTCATGTACAGTTATAATTTTTTATTATTTTACATGAGCCAAACGTTTTTCCCATAACTGTGATGGATGGAAACGTGACCTACTTTGCATTTTCATCTGCCAAATCTGTGTACACATACATTTGCAAAACATTTGAATGGAAACTCTGTATCTGTGTGCAAGCCAACGGAACAATTACACGTCCAGATCAATCTCAGTCCCTACTGATATTGGCCAAATGTTTTAATCAGGCTAAACTTAGGTTTACTACGATTTTACTCAGACTATGACTAATGCTATGTTCAGACTGCAGGCAAATCAGATTTGCTGATATGTCTGCTCAAACTGTTTTTGCAGATCAGATTTACCCATCCAGACATCACAAGCGTACTTGCTTAGGTTGTTGTGGTAACAAAGGAGGCATCAGTAACTACAGCCATGCTGGTGATGTGGCTTCAGGGTTGCCAGGTTTTAAGTTTATGAACTGCTTTAAAAAGTACCATGACTACAAAAAAAAAAAACACTTTTATAGTAACACTGCAGAAAAAATAGAGCTGGAGATGCTTTTGGTACACCTTGCAATATTAGAAGGAAAAGTATTATGTTTATTATGACTAAAACAAACCCTTACAAATATATCAAAATGGAATGAAAAAATAAGATTAAAATAAGATTTAATAGTAGTAAAAAATGAATTATAGCTTCCTCAAACGTCTGTAATTAGACAAGATTAAATCAGATTTGGGGTTAATTTTAAGCTTGTGTAGGACTGCTTTCTGTCAGACAATGGGTTGGAGAGTTTTTAGGGACCTGGCAACCTTGGACACGCTTCTTGGATCCCTGCACTTTGTGGCTATTTTATGTCACATTGTGAGTGATATGAAAGGCACTTCAAAATCCGATTTGAGCGTCCAGAACAGCCTGACTGATCTGTACAAATCTGAACATAATCACATTTCAAACTACCTCCAAATGTGGTTTGGATCAGATTTGCAAAAATCGGATTTCATGTGATTTTTGACCCTCTGGGCTAGCAAAAATTTATCTGGATACAATCTAGATCTTGGATTTGGGCTTGCTGTCTGAAGACCTAACAGTGTTGAAACTAAAACTGAACCATTGGTGTGGTGTAAACGTGGCCATTGATACTTCCAGAAGATCTGCACACACCATAAAAATGTTCTAAGAATTCTATCAACTGTACAGAGCATGTAAACAACAGTGAACAGTAACTACACACATGGCTTAGTAACAAGAAGCTGACTGAATATCAGTTCAGATGTAAGATTTATCAGTTGTTATTTCATCCTACAGTTTTATTTTTTTTGCCAAACTTAAATATCATACATAGTAAAAATGTTGTGATCACTCCAGTACAGTGTTATTTATTTGCAATGTCAATCATCCTTTTAGGATTTATCTTTAAGCCCAAAATCTAACTACAACAGGCTCCAAATAACCACATTACTTTGTACTCTTTGTGTCAGAGTATGTCCTTCACTCCTGCTAGCAATTAACCCACTTTCAAAATGGACTTTTTTGGCAGTCGGTCCTCTCTCGCTTGCTCTCTCACACACGTATATTTGTTTCTGTGAATTGTGGGGACATTATATAGACTTGCTCAAACCTTAAAACCTTAACCCTAACCTCAAAGCACCTTCACCTTAAAAATGTAATGATTTATGTTGCAGTAACAGCTTTGTAGTCCCAGTAAAGAAGAAAGGTCCCCACAACTGAGTGTTTAAACAGGTTTTAGCTCCACAACATGATATAAACCTGGTACATACACATAAACACACATTAGTAGTGCTATATTCATGAGAACATTCCATTCACTTGTGTAACGCTGAGTAAAAACCAACCTAAACCTAACCTTACAAACAAAAAGGTCAATGCTTCTGCTCTTTTCATTTTTCCAAAAAAGTTTGTAATGAAAATGGTACAATTATTGTGAGGACCAAAAAAATGTCCCCACTTTTACAGATCTGACATGCATTCCTATCATTATGAGGACTCTTGAGTCCCCACCAGGGAGAAATACAAGGACACACACACTTTCTAGTTGCTGTTGGACATTTTGGCTAAGTAAGTGGATGAGGCATGGAGTACACTTAATTCAGAGTCTGGGAGTGATGCCAGTCACGGGAGGTAGACACAAACTCAGACAAAGAACAAGAGCAACAAAGTGGAACATGAGCTCTGAAAAGAGATTCAAGGTACTGAAAACATCTGTGCAGAAAAGTTATCTACTTATCACAAATGTCTAAGAAGGAATGAAACACAGTTTGCACTAACCTCAGTCATGTACATTAGCCAACACACAAAAACAAATCCACGCTCACAAACAGCTTCATCTCCAGGAAAAGTCACAGATAAAGCTCCACTAAGCCTCAGTTTAGTCCAAAAAAACAAATCTTAAAAAAAACTATTTTGCCTTTACCTTAAATATAGTCTGGAGTTGTTTGTACTGAAGCTATAAGGCTAGCTAACAAGTAATGGAAGCTAATATCTCATCAACTAGCATTGTGCTAATTGTATACTTAAATCATCACATACTAATGTCAACCTGCTTTGAGTTGTTTGGCAACCTTAACTTGACTTGCTTAAGTGATTTCTGACACATTACGTGTGAATATTATCAATACAAATGAAAATCTCAGACGTTAACTTAGCAACTACTACAGTTTTAGCTATGCAAAGTGAAAGTATGTAAAGTGAGATTTTTTTTTACTAATGAATAGTGTTTACTAAAGCAAAGCTAAATTTGATTAATAATAATAATAATAATAATAATACATTTTATTTATAGGCACTCAAGGGCACCTTACACATAATATTTAAAAAACAGAAATAAAACTGCATACAAAACAAGGTTTATAAAACAACACATAGAAAAGTCGATCATAATAGATAGATAGATAGATAGATATATACTTTATTAATCCCTTGCGGGAAATTCAGGTCCCAGCACTGCTGGCAGGGCAGCCGCTTGCGCAGCGCCAACCTTAAATAGTTGATAGATAGATAAATAGTTTTAAAATATTAAAAAAGAGTCCATTCTGATAGGCCTGCTTAAAGAGATACGTTTTTAGGTTGGATTTGAAGGTAGAGAGAGAGTGAATATTACATAAATCTTGCAGTAGAGTTCCAAAGGCAAGTAGCAGTGTAGCTAAAAGCTCTGGACCCCATGATGATGGAACAAATGCGGGGTATGGTGAGGAGCAAACAGGAGGAAGATCTGAGAGTATGAGAGGCTGTATAAGAGTGGAGGAGATTTGAGAAATATTGTGGAGCTAAATTGTGAAGAGCCTTGAACGTAACACGCAGAATCTTGTAGTATGTTCAAGACTTAATAGGGAGCCAGTGAAGCTGCTGAAGAATAGGAGTAATGTAGTCCAACATTTCTTCTGAAATCAAGAGTATTAATATTGAGATTGTCCTCTTCTGAGATTTTACACTTCACGTTGAACATTGCTGTGAAGATCTGATTGTATTCAAACATGTGAGCATTAGTGAGGTACTAATGTTGGAGGAGTAGTTGTGGATCACAAAGTCCACCCCAGTTTCCAAAGGTATTGGATGAAGCTCCATCATCTGATACAGCACAGTTCTACTGCTCTCTAGACCAATGCTGGGGGGCATTATACCCCTCTAAACTAAGACTGGCATTGGGCAACGCTTTTCTGTTAGGATTATACAAGCTCTGTGTCCAATTGTCTGTACCAGCATTAGGTGCACCGTACCGCTGCTGAATTCATTAATAAGATATTTTTGGAGGTGTACTTTTATATATCCCACCTTTCCACCTGCATATTTTACATTTGTCATGTCCAATTAAAATAAAATAAAATCCCAAACCTGTCCATATCTCACTTTAACTGCTATATAACTGCTCTTTCCTTAGCATGGAAGCAAAACAGCCTTCAGCCTCCTATCACTCGTCTCCACTTGCTGTCAGTCTCTCCTGCGAGTGCGACATCTCCTCGTTCATGAATTTTACATCGACTCTTGTTTTTAATAAGAGGGTGCCAGCTAGCCTGTGTCCACCTTTTAATAATTCAAGAACTTGTTGACATCTCCGGAGATGGATAGGCCCTAAGGGTGGGACGGGAACTGTCAATCAGTGGAGAGGTGGGTGACATTCCTTCACCAGTCCATTGTCTGACAGTCCATAACTCTAAGCCTTCTATCTGATAGAGGTCACATGGTAGTGCTGAAAGGCGCAGTGCTAGGAGGACTGTCAATGAATACAACCAGCCATAAGCATAAGTACAACAATGGCACTAAATTTGCAATGTTATGACAAGAAACAGATGAGATTCTCTTACTAAACATTTAGCTACTTTGGCCGAACATGACTGAAAATGAAGAAAACTGGTTTGATCCAGTGAATTCAACAGTATCCTGTAAATTGATGTTAATTATGTTTCACTCATAACTCATTAAAACAACTGTGCAACATCAATTAGATACATTTGTGCAAGTATTTTATCACGACTTATTTTTGCAAGAAGACAAAAAAATATTCCCATAACAAAGAAAAATCTCTTTTACGTCTCAATAGTTTCTCATAAACAACAATGATAACAGATGAGAGATGACTTTAGCTTAAGTCTCCTACTGCTCACATATTTCTCATAAGAAAAAGACCTCAATCATCTCATGTCTCTCCTTGAGTTTTATTACAGATCTCAATAATGTCCCGACACATTCTCATCAAGGACTAAGATTTTTCTTGATGTTGTGTTATAACTGTTATGATTTCTATGTGGAGCAGAAGTGTCCATACCTTATGCTATCTGTCCTAAAACAAGGAGATCCAATCTTACCCACAGAGGGCCATTGTGGCTGTAGTTTTTCAGCCCAAACAAGCTCAAGCACACTTGATAATACTCTTTCAATCAGTTGGTCTCAGGCTTCAAACAGTTGATCATGTGAGCTTCTACTTTGTTGGAATGAGCCGCACCAGCCATTTGTGGATAAGGTTGGACGACCCTGTCCTGAAGAATTTGGGGGGGAAGCTCAGCTCAATCTACTCAGCCAGCAAAGAGCAACATTTGTGCAATAAGTGTGGACAATATACATATATTTGAGATAATACTGATGTCACAGTTTGCTTTGCTGAAGTAGATCATGTTTAAAGAGTGATAACTAACTGCATGTTTAATTACTACATTACTGGATTTACTGTAGTCCACTAGGTGAAATGGTGAATCCGATTCACTACACTACATTGTGATAATATGTACACCACTGGTCAAATGTTTTAGAACAGTTTTAGAAGGTTTCTGGTATAATAATGGGATAATAACCCAAAACATAAGTCCAAGCTCTGCCAGAACTACCTCAGGAAAAAACAACAAGATGGTCAGCTTGAAAACATGGAGTGGAGCACAGTCTCCAGACTTAAACCCCATCCAGCTGATTTGGGATGAAGTGAAACGCAAAGCAAACCTACAAGTGCCAACATTTAAGTGATGTTCTGCAGCAGATTAGTGAAGAACTGTCTGAAGAATGTTTGATGTCTATTGTAGACAGAATGTCACGAGTGTGTTCGGCTGTTATATCTGACAAAGGTGCTACTTTGTGTCCAAAGTTTAGACACATTTTGGTCTATAAACTGATTCCATGATGTCTTATTTAACTCCTATACTTTCATTTCAGAGTGCAATGAGCCATTAAACTCAATCATTTTCAATAAAAACTGGAAAGACTGGGGTGTTCTATAACCTTTGACTGATAGTGTATATGTGGCATTACAGTGGCTTAACTACCTCAGGTTTGACTCTATCCAGACCCATCCAGGCAAAACTATCTTGAAACATCTGATCCAAAGATGATCTTCTATACTCCTGATTAAAGCATCTTGAACTGGATGAGTGCAGAAGCTATGAGCTTAAAGATAATCAACCTGAAATAACACATTTTCATTTTGCCCCATAGCATAATTCTGAATGAAGCACAATATGATGCGAGCTGAGCATTTCCTCAGTGATGATTGGGGGTGGTGGGTAATTTCTTGGTTAAATGGTTAACCCACTTGCACATGGTGATGTAATCAAGAACCTGTAGACATCAGAGGCAGCAAAAGTCCATATACTGATATTAAAGAACCTTTATAAATGATGTTAAATGATGAAGTGTGGTTAATATAACCAAACACATGAAGTAACAAAGTTAAAGGGTAAGTTCTGATTGCCCTGCCGGTGTCTGTGTTTAACAGGCCTTGTGGCACCTACATGAAAAGAGCAGAACATCTGCCAAACTCACGTGTTTGTCAACACCTGACAGCTGCAAAAGACCAGCTGAGTGACTCAACACCAGCTGTTCAAAACACACACACAGACAGAGAGAGAGAGAGAGAGAGAGAGAGAGAGAGAGAGAGAGAGAGAGAGAGAGAGAGAGAGAGAGAGAGAGAGAGAGAGAGA